>JABXNX010003132.1:0-37642 GCA_014843695.1 Archivesica marissinica | reverse complement strand
GATCGCTTCAGGTACGAACGGAGCAGAGTTCGAGCCCCGGTGGAGCCCCGGTGGAGCCCTTACGACTGTGCCCTGATGCAAGGCATTTAAATTCCACGTTGCCGCTTCTTTCACCCTCGTGGCGATGGATTCCACGAGGAATGAGGTATCGATAATGATTAATATACGTTATAAGAACTTGTTTCACAATCGAGCTAAACTAAATTTGTATCAACCAAGAAGAAGCGGATGTCCTATTAGCGTAGTGTTTAGCATGCTCGCTTCTCACACATGCAACCCGGCTTCTATGCTCAGACACGGAAGTATGTCAGATGGTACGTTTGCCGCAAGGTCGGACAGGTGTATTTTCTATGGGTACTCCGGTTACCTCTCACATGCAAGAATAACCACATGCGCAAATGAGTGTGATTAATGTAAGTTGTCAAATCTTGTAAATTAAATAAAATGTATACACTTCCACGTTCCTGGTATTCATATCAGTATTGTAGTCACAATACAATTTGGATATATATAATTATATATACCTGGGTGTTTAATGTACTACAAATACACGATATGTGTATGCTTGTGATTCACTATGGCAACTGTTTGCATATGGACAACGGGGCAATTGCATCCTGCATATGACCAATAAAGGGCAATACACATGATATAGTAAATCTCCGATAACGTAATATGACCCATGATGTACACCAACCCGGATTTCGCGCCCAGCTGGAGCCGTTACCAGTGTGCCCTTAGACAAGGCACTTAATTTCCACATTACCTCTTCTCTCTCCCGCATGGCGATGGATTCCATTAGGAATGAGGTCTCGAGAATGATTGGTCTAACATTGTAAAAACTTGTTTTACAATCCAGCTCAAATAAATTAATATAACATATAGGTACAATAATTTAAATACAGAATCAAAGCAAATAGTATGTATGCATATCATCGCTGTTTGTGTGTGTTTTACGTTTATTTATCGTCGCTACCGGTTGCCCATATGAGCGACGCCTCCTGAAGAGATTAGTCATTTTAGATTTTTGGAGGATAGTGCAATGATACAGACAGAGACCCATTCCAGAGTCTCCTCTGGTTCTTTTAAGTGCACGGTGTACAGCACCGACATGAGACGTCGGTTTAAAGTCCCAACTGAAAGACTGTTAATTTTATTAGGGTTAGACGAGGGATCGAACCTGCTATCCCTGGATTACCAGTCCAGCGTGTTACCAGTCTATTTCTATAGCTGTTTGTACGATCGGTTGCATATATGTCATGTTCCTTTATTCATTTCTTAACTTTACGAATAGCAACTAATCTTTAGCTTTTTTATGCACATACAATGCATATAGTTCAGTGCGTTCATTGTCAAATATGTTTTGACCTATGACGCACGGCTTTGTGCATACCACGTTGTGCAGTTTGAATAGTGTTTTAATTGTAGTGTGCATAGAAGACACTTAATCTTTATTTTAAAATCAAATATAAGATAATAATTTGTAAACCAATATTTATAAAGGAATACACTCCAAATAAGGAGATTAAAACATTTGAAAGACTGATCAATATTTCCGACTTCCTCTTTGTAAGATTGTTTTTAATAAATATTTGACACAATCATTAAGAACATATTAACAACGCAACTACCCATATATAATACTATTATACCAGACACGTTCAACATAGGCATCAATATTAGGCAAAATTAGTATAATTAAAATTTTGATAATTTGTATGACATTGTGGTGCCTGTAATTGTAATTGGGTTCTGTCTGCTTCATGTGCGAATTAAAGACCCCGAATTCATGCCCAGTTGTGGCCGTTATGATTGTGCCATTAGGAAAGCATTTAAATTACACATTGCCTCTTCTCCCTCCCTCCTGCTAATGGATTCCATGAGGAATGCGGTATCGATAATGATTAAAATAAGTTGTAATAACTTGTTTCGCAATCGAGCTAATCTAATTTGTATGAAATGCGATTACTGGCCATGCATGCTGATGATACTAGTACACCCCCGCCTATATAAAGAAACGAATCGCAATTCCGAAAAAACATTACTACTGCATAAGCATGATTTAGCTTTTCAATTGTTGACAATTTGGCATGGAATAGCAGATAGACTTGATCACACGATACACACACACACATACATACACACACATACACACACAAACACACCACATACACACACACACACCACACACACACACCACACACACACACCACACACACACCACACACACACACACACACCACACCACACCACACACAACACACCACAACCACCCACACATACACATACACACACACACCACACACACACACACAACACACACACACACACACACACACACACACACACACACACACCACACACACACCACACACACCACACAACACACACCACGCACACACCACCACACACCACGCACACACCACGCACACCCCACCACACACACACACACACACACACACACACACACACACACACACAGTGATACGTACGCCAAATATCTTGATTATCAGTGACGAGATATTAAGGGTCAGTCGTCACGCGTCAGTTGGCATCCACTTTTTTACGCTTCGTTTATCACAAATATCGCTGTTGTTGAGGGTAATTTTGTAATCAGAGCTATTATCTCATAGGTTATCTCTTGTATTGTTATATATATATATACCGGGTCTGATTGGTGATATTTTTATATTTGGGAAAAATCATAGAATAGAACAGAAGTTTATTTCGAAGTATTAAGAAGATTTTATTTCACCAAATACACAGTATCTTATCTGAAATATGTCAAAACTGACAGTTGATTAAACATGGATGAAATGGTACAATGTGTTTCGGCGGTGGTCTTAATAGCTAAAATGTCTAAAGGTTAATAATAATAAATATGGACGCTAAAATATATAACCATAACATTACAGTGCTTAATTCAAGAATGTTGAACTGCATAGACATAAAATAAAATAAAGGACCTACATTGATCAGATCATATGTAGTTTGATTAACAAAGTTAGAGTAGATAAAATATATACATCTCTATTACTAACAGGTAAGTTTTACATCAATAAAGGACTCAGCTTATTATTCAGCTACTGTGACTATGTATTTTTGGTGATTGACCACCAACACTTATCCTATCTCTGAACTTTATTTCGCCAATGACACACAGATTATCAGACATATTGAAGCTACTTTAGTAACTACGTATATGTATACATTCAAACTACATCAATATGGTCATACGAATGGGCCAATGGCAGATACAATTACAATTTCTCAATAGGCATCATCCTCTTCACGAATAAGTCATTGTCTTTTATGTAGACAGATCGCATACGTAGTTGTGGAGTGATTCTGATGGGGAATATAATTTGAATACCATTGCTGTTCCCTTTCAACTTATAGAACCAGTTTGCACAAATTGGTAGTTTGTTAAGTTCGAACACTAAGTGTAGCACAACTGACTGATTTGTTCCAAATACATGTCTGTAAATGTCTAAGTCAAAGTTTATTGAAATTGTATTCTGCTTTGAAGAGAGACGTTTTTGAATAGCACATTCAAAGACGTCGGACGCTGTTTGCAGTCTTGCATCATTGATTTGTGGTGTCAAGAAACTCTGGACGACATCGGTTGGTATGTGACTCACATGTTCCCATGTACACTCTTGTTTGTGGAAGCCCTCCCACTTAATCAGGAATGCCGGACCCTAAATAAATAGATAGATAGATATTTATAATATAACAATAAACCCTACTGCTGGAAGTACACGCATCGTGTGGCAATCAATCTATTTATTTTCGGAATCCAAATTAATCCATTAATTTATGTTTGAAGTGCTAATTGACAACGACATATTATGTTAATCTGCTTGATCCTTTAATGATCGGTAGGTGATCGTTTGTTATCCGTAAATATCGTATCAATACAATACAATACAAATATTGTATTAGCATAAGACATAAGTACAATGTGTATAGCCATTACAATGAAATACAGTGAAAACAATAGTTAACAGAGTTGTTGATTTTGTTTTTTGTTTGTCAGAAGAGCAAAATTGAAAGTATAGCATAGTGTACATTAGATAGAGATAATTAAATATATACGATGCATACATGTGTTACATTAAACATGCTTTAAACAAACGAAATAATATATTAAATACCTTGACTTCTTAGATTTAAATATGATATTAGAGTTTATCCTCCGTGCTACATGACAGAATTCGTAGCACTTGTATATAATGGCTATTACATTGATTGATTGTGATATATAATTATGTTTTTATGTGTTTTATATATATATATTATGTATATCTATATGCGTGTATGTTTATTTCTATTTATGACTATGTACTTATGTATACGTCGAAATAAACTTATGTTCTGTTCTGTGTTAACAGGCATTTGAATTAAGTTGGATGTAGTTAGGAAATAATATACATTTTAAATTACACATGATAAATAATGACACTTCACGTTTCGAAATCAAATGTTCAAAGGAGAATTTTCGAATTTGTAGTTGAATAGGTCATCATACATATGACATAATGAGGTAATAATACAAAATATTATACAAATGACGAGGCAATTAGTATATAGAACAGAACAGAAGTTTGTTTTGGCAGACTTGTACATACATACATCGTCTTAACAAAACTAGTAATAACATATATATATTTAATGATCACGTGACAAATAAATATAAGTGAGAGTGATAAATAAAATTTGGCAATTACACATTTATATTATTTCTAATAACTAAAGACAATTTTATAAATTTGGCTAAATTATGTATAGTGGTATTATTATCGGATATACACAGACATATAATGATATTTAAACCGGTTACTATAAAGTGCGCATATGAGATTTCATACATTGTAAATACCATACTGAAACGGGCGTATACCCGCTCAACGTTGACATATATATATATACGTCCGCATATGTGCACTCCTAAGAAAAATAAACTAGCTAACTATATGTATAAACTAATATACAACAAATGCAATCACACAAATAAGAACAGCGGAAAATTAAATTTCAGTGCAAGTGTCATATAGATTATTGACCCCCTCAAAATAATGACCGGCGGGTCATTATTTAGCCATAGAATATTGACCCCCTTGCGGAAAAATGACCCCCCTTGCAAATAGCAATATATAATGGGAACATATTGAATTTATTATAATTAAATGTTAGTTAGCACTGTTTAAGGCCTAACAACATATATTTTGATTTAACAATGTACAGAATAACATAAATATATTGAATCTGAAAAGAAGTATGCAGATAATTTGTTTCTTATCAATTTCTAAAGATGATCATGAGGTGGTGGGTGCTGTATAGCTAGGAGGTTCACATAATGCATAATATTTACACCGACAAACATAAAACAAAGACAAACATAAAACAAATAAGAACAATGACCCCCACCCCCTATGTATAGACTACAATTATGAGAGAGAGGGTCACTTTTCGATGCCATGGAATAATGACCCCCTAGAATGGGTCTCTGTCTGTATCATTCACATACAGGGGGTCATTATTCTACGGCATGGAAAAGTGACCCCACCTCACTCATATAGTTAATATACAGGGGGTCATTATTCTATGGCATGGAAAAGTGACCCCTTCACTCATATAGTTAATATACAGGGGGGTCATTATTCTATGGCATGGAAAAGTGACCCCCCTTCACTCATATAGTTAATATACAGGGGGTCATTATTCTATGGCATGGAAAAGTGACCCCCTTCACTCATATAGTTTACATACAGGGGGTCATTATTCTACGGCATGGAAAAGTGACCCCTTCACTCATATAGTTAATATACAGGGGGTCATTATTCTATGGCATGGAAAAGTGACCCCCTTCACTCATATAGTTAATATACAGGGGGGTCATTATTCTATGGCATGGAAAAGTGACCCTCCTTCACTCATATAGTTAACATTCTACGGCATGGAAAAGTGACCACTCTCACTCTTACTGTGTAAACATAGGGGGGGTCATTATTCTATGGCATGGAAAAGTTTCTTACACTGGGAGACACACGTTATAAAACATAATGTTATCTGTCCTTGCTCATACAATAATAAAATATTATGTATTATGAATGATATAACAGGAAGTGTCACAGTTGATTGCAGTGCTCCAACAATAAGGTTTTATTGCTTTATTACTGGTATGGGGATTTTCACACCTGTGGCAAAATTAGTTAGCCACACCAGTCAGAATTATAATGGTTAACAGCATATTACATAGTTGTACATATTTTCTGGAAAGTTTAAGAGAACATGCATGAATATGATAAGAATGGTTAGTACTGTGCTATTTTATGGTACTTATTTATTTTGAGCTGCATGGTTTCAAATACCAATTAAGTTGATTTTCATATTTTCATACATAAATTCAATATAATGTTTATTGATAATTGTTAATTTTATAGCTTATGCAATTATTAATAAAATATATTGTTTTGTAGGCTTTGGTGATGACTTTTTCCTATTCTATATGACACAAGAAACTTTAATAAAATGTGGTTTGTCGGGAATAATATGGAAATCGCCAAAACTTTCAATACTTCAAGTGGCTTAAACTGACAGTAAATGAAAAATTAAAAGATCTCTTCATAAAAAAACTGGTATGCAGATGTACAAAATTCAAGTGATCGTAAGATTTATAGAATTTTAAAACAAGCTTTATCCAAAAGAAACCGCTTCATAATTATATGTGAGTAAATTTCGACCTAGAAATCACCATCTTCCTATTGAAACTGGTAACTAGGGCACAATACTTTAAATCTGAGAATTTGTAATCTTTGTCGAACAGAAATTGGACATGACTATTATTATCTACTGAATTGTACACAATGCACATTTTAGTGCTGATAAAAATGATGCAGAAAACTTATAACTCCGTATTACTATAAGAGATGAATAAAATAAAATGAGTCTGATACTTATAGTGATACATGTCTTACACTCATCCTAAATACTATATTCTGTAGCAAACTAGATGTAACATTATATTAAATACTATAAGTTCTACTAACCTGAGGCGTTTCTTTCTTCTGGATAATCCGTTCAATGGAATACAGCTCGGGTAAAACACGCGTATTTTTCACAAATGATTTACGGAAGATATGACTAGGTAAAGATTCTCCTTCATTCAATGATTTGTAATTAACAGTATTTCTGTTACGGAGATATGTATATTCAGACATAGTGACAGTCTCCAGATTTTGTTATTACAAGCAGTGTGAAGCAGTCGAATGAGTGATATGCCAAGGACACCAGTAGTTTCAAAATTGACACAATACCACGACACCTTGTTAATTATGGCCCTGTTTCCGGTGTAACACTTTATTCTTATGTTTAAACTAACACCTTGTTATTATTACAGTTTTTGTTTTGTCGAAAAATCCCGTTAATTATTATTGAACCATGACTACCATCAAAGGAGACACGTACTACCTATCGTAATTGAGCCATTGTAACAATTGTCAATAACCATCACAATTATTTTCTTTTTGCTTTATGTTATAGGTTTTTATATGCTTACTGTTTTCCCCCGTTATATACAATACATTATATACAATACGTTATATACAATACGTTATATACAATACGTTATATACAATACATTATATACAATACGTTATATACAATACAGTATATACAATACGTTATATACAATACGTTATATACAATACGTTATATACAATACATTATATACAATACGTTATATACAATACATTATATACAATACGTTATATACAATACGTTATATACAATACGTTATATACAATACGTTATATACAATACATTATATACAATACGTTATATACAATACGTTATATACAATACATTATATACAATACGTTATATACAATACGTTATATACAATACGTTATATACAATACGTTATATACAATACATTATATACAATACGTTATATACAATACATTATATACAATACGTTATATACAATACGTTATATACAATACGTTATATACAATACGTTATATACAATACGTTATATACAATACGTTATATACAATACGTTATATACAATACGTTATATACAATACGTTATATACAATACGTTATATACAATACATTATATACAATACGTTATATACAATACGTTATATACAATACATATATACAATACGTTATATACAATACATTATATACAATACGTTATATACAATACATTATATACAATACGTTATATACAATACATTATATACAATACGTTATATACAATACATTATATACAATACGTTATATACAATACATTATATACAATACGTTATATACAATACATTATATACAATACGTTATATACAATACATTATATACATATGTACAGAGATGAGATTTTAATAAAGATGAAAACTAGTAAGACCGAGGAATAATTAAATAATGCCTAAAACGAAAATATTTGAAATACTGAAATGGAAATAAAACGCTAATGCGCAATTGAGAAATGTTTTACAAAATCAGTTATATGAATGCACATTGATGAGACAGAAATAAAGAATATATACATACAGAAAAAACTATATCTGTAGATTTTATTTTCTGTAATTGTAGTCACATTGGAATTTAACGAATTGTCGAAAAAGGTAAAACACACAAAATCCCCAATTATATTATGATATTCATTAATAGGTGTACACCATTTTCATTAAATTGTATATATTTGGTATTTCCGATTCCCTATGTCCATATATGCTCAAACATAAAAGCCGATAAATTTGTTGCGGACTTAGAATATTTCAGGGCAAATGTGATATTTGTCATTTTCAAACGCAATTGGAAGCAACTGAACATTGTTCAAATATACATTATTTGGTATCTCTGTAAAGAGGAAGAAATATGGCTAACCATTATAACAGGAATACTTTTGTGCTGTACTAAACCCCTGTTCAATCAATCATCAAATATGGATGAACTCAATGTTTCCACATAATCTATATCATTTATATAGAGGCCTAAGTGTATCACATTTAAGGCAAAATGGAAGCAATTTCCCAAATACTTATTTTGTCAGAATTTATACCAAATAAAAGACAATTGAACGATGAATACGGCTATAACAGGAATAATTTGATAATTTTAACAATAAAGACGTTATTTAGAGATTACAATCAGTTTGCTATGTAATTTAATGTAATATTATGAGCTGTTGCGTACAGGTGAGGTAGTGGTCAGTCATGGATATCGGGTGTCGATAAGCTACGGATATGGACGCCTATGACGAAAATTGTTCTACATGTGTTTAAATAATTAAATTAAGAGAGTCATCAAAACATAAGGTAATTAATCACTACACATGTATATAGGCGCAAGGCAAAAGGTAACTATGTTACACTATGAGTAAAGGAAAGGGCTTCTACATTGTGCCGGGCCTAATCAGGAGCAACCCCATTTATTAGTCTCCGTAACATGTATGATATAGGTTGGAAATTGTCTTCTACTTAGCGTTTCCTACTTCATAGTGGAACTTGTATATCTATGACGCTCTAACCACCATGTTATTACCTTTCCATGGCACAAATGTATGCCTGATTCAACAACATGTTTTCATGGCTTAGATTTATTGACACGATGTGCAAGACATCAATCAAATTCAACAAATTATTTAAAAATGAACTATGATAAAGAATGAACTGACAGCAACTGATCAATTGAGTTGATCATGTACAAGTGCATGAGTAGATTGCACGACATATCAGCAGTTTGTTCGTTATGTTATAATGACTCTCACCTTTGTATATGTTCCGTTACTGTTCACTGCCTCTATATGAGATGCATGTCTTGTCTTGATGTATTCATATCCCATTGGAGTCTTATGAACTGTGTAGGAGGCATTATGTAGACCTTGACAACGACAAAAGTATGTTAGTGTTCGTGTTTAAAGTCTCATCGAAGCGGACGTCATAAGTATGATGACCCTGTATTATTAGTGAAAGTAGACACCGAGTGTCTGTCTGAAAGTGCCTATCTGAGCAATAGTTTAGGCAGGGCACGGGCTCCCTCACATAAATCGATACCCCTAGCGGATTCGAACCCATAGCGGTGAGGGACAAGCGATTTGATATCAAGGACATTGACCACTCGGCAACTGAGGCCATTGTGATACAATACAATACGTATTTGCAGCGTAAGGTTACAGGCATATACAAATGTAATAATGAAATAATAACATTTAGATGTCTAGGTCTATGAAGTTTGTCTAATTTAGTGCTTGGTTTACTGTGCTGACATGTAATGTACCTTCTCTTCCAAATTCAACTGTTTTATATCTCCAGCTATCATGTAGATATCCATCATGTTCGATCTGAAATGAAACTATATATATTCATACGCAAACATATGAATATTACAAATGTACATTTATGTATAAGAACGGATACGTGCTCGTACTATGGCATGCCATAGAACGCTATGATCTTTGTATATATACAGTAATGTCAACCAGATGCTTGCACAGAAGCACAGTACATTCTTGAAGATAGTATACATGTAGTTGCTCTATCATGTATTAATATGTCATACCTTTGTACTAACGGTCCATTATTATTAATATTGAACGTCTTTCAAACGGCCAGAGTATTATATTAAATAATATGCGCAAACGTACGAAAGTGACAATTTTATAGGATTAGGCGCGTATAGCCGAAACAGTGCCAATATTTTACTTATTGGATCCGTATGAGGCTTATATCTAGCTTAAAACACACACTTATATAACAAGATCGTAATAATTACAATTGTTAATTTCGTACATTTACGTGTAGGATTTAATATAATATTATGGCCTATTGACAGTAGTCAATATTAATAATAGTGTACTGCTAGTACACATTGTTAAAGGTATGACGTCACGACAGTGTTTTAGGAATGTTTATACAACACCGATAGTATTAGTATTAATGATTAATAATAATCAATAATCATGACGTCAGTTAGACTGTGACGTGGTACCTCTTCACGGTGGTGCAGCTTTGCCGATAGCATACCAGCAAACCCTTTCTTCAACTTCATAACTTCGTCCTCCTCATCTGGCGGATGATACACATTCAGTATTTCTCCTCTGCGACTAATCTCAAAGGAAAACCTAGAATAGGAGAGTATGTTTTGTGTTTCAATCTTCTTTATTTACACAAGTATTTTTTATTCACAGTAGACACTATGCTGTAATCGTATGGATATTAACCCTTCACCTGCTAATCACGACTAAAGTCACTTTTGCAAACAGCATTGCGCCAGATCAGACGGCACAGAATGTACCATCTGATCAGGGTATATGCTGTTTGCTATGCAAGTAGCGGTGCTAAAACACTTGGCTGAATAGCAAACAACATAGATCATGATCAGACGCGCCGTTACCCGGCACATTTATTCCATCAGTTTACGGGCTAATCAACGTCTATCGTGTTATTCTTAATTATAACATGACTTGTTATTTGGTTCCAACAAGTATAAAAAAAGAACATATATAAATTGTTTTAATCTGCAATAATAACAAACTACCACTGCCCAGTACAGCATGTGTAGTTAATTCCTACACATTAACTCCAAGCAGCGTTTCATTCGCCTATCATTAACAGACATACAAATATTATTTAATAATACACAAAGCATATACATTTAATATGATTACTCGTGTCATTTCAAATCAGCATTTATCAGTTGGTCACCTTTCTGTTCGTTCATATCAGTAATTGAAGCATCGACTGCGTACTTTGCGAGTTAAGTACGTCATAATATAACTGAAGCACCGACTCCGTGATTTGCTTGTTAAGTACGTCATCTATAATTGAAGTAACGATTGAGTACTTTGATTGTTAAGTACGTCATATATAATTGAAGCATCGACTGAGTACTTTGCTTGTTAAGTACGTCATCTATAATTGAAGCATCGACTGAGTACTTTGCTTGTTAAGTACGTCATATATAATTGAAGCATCGACTGAGTACTTTGCTTGTTAAGTACGTCATCTATAATTGAAGCATCGACTGAGTACTTTGCTTGTTAAGTACGTCATATATAATTGAAGCATCGACTGCGTACTTTGCTTGTTAAGTACGTCATATATAATTGAAGTAACGATTGAGTACTTTGATTGTTAAGTACGTCATATATAATTGAAGCATCGACTGCGTACTTTGCTTGTTAAGTACGTCATGTATAATTGAAGCATCGACTGCGTACTTTGCTTGTTAAGTACGTCATGTATAATTGAAGTAAGTACGTCATATATAATTGAAGCATCGACTGCGTACTTTGCGTGTTAAGTACGTCATATATAATTGAAGCATCGACTGCGTACTTTGCGTGTTAAGTACGTCATATATAATTGAAGCATCGACTGCGTACTTTGCTTGTTAAGTACGTCATATATAATTGAAGCATCGACTGCGTACTTTGCTTGTTAAGTACGTCATATATAATTGAAGCATCGACTGCGTACTTTGCTTGTTAAGTACGTCATGTATAATTGAAGCATCGACTGCGTACTTTGCTTGTTAAGTACGTCATATATAATCGCATTACTCACCATTTTGAGAAGTCGTGATGGTGGCCATTGATCTCTGTGATAAGAAAAATGATATAATTTATAATAGCCATTAAGCATATACTGTAACATATAAATAGTTATATATATATATATATATAGAGAGAGAGAAATGGTATTTATACATGCGAAATACGTTAAGTTATAACATAAACACGCAGCAATGTCCGTACTAAAAGTAAATGAATAGTGCATGCTATTTCATACGGATATGTTGCAATACAGAGCACGGTAAGTGTACACTTTGCTGTTATGCTTTTCGATTGAGCATTGTTTCTTTCTATGTGAAAGAAGGCGCTATCATTCACCATATTGAAACAATGGAAGATAGCATTTATTTTCCCACTGCTCGTGAATCGTCTTCCTCCGCGGTTGAATGTACTTTTGTATAGCTATGTTCTGACAATCATAAAATAATTATAAAGTAATTATTTCTAATGCATTTGTTTTGTCTGTAATAAATTTCACAATAAACTGAAAATAGCTTGAAAACTATACCGGATTTTTTTTATTGCGAACGTTCACACTGTGGTTGTGTGGTTGTGTATTGTAGTGAAGTGAGGCATCCGTCATGGGCAGTTAAAATGAAAACATTTAAATCACACAATTATATTAATATATTAGCCAAATTCATTGGAAATCATCATGATAACAGAACGAGAATAGTTGTGTTTATTAGTGTAAGGATGTGCGTCTCACCTGGGTGGCCTTCAGGACTGAATTTGGTAGCATGGACAATCAGTAGCAATTCTTGGTAATTGTCCTTCTCAGCTACGTTTACAAAACCAATCTGTATTAATATATAAAGTATTGCGTGATAGTGTTTATTAATAAATGTATTTCATTACGTGTTTCTAGATGAAATTGGTTGTAGTTCAATTAAATTAGTTGGCACAGTGTCGAAACAGTACAATTAACTATGCTCAGAGTGAGCTGTTGGCATAGGGGAGTCTATCACATCGTCCGTCGCCTGGCGTCCATTGCATTAAATGGCGGCATTTCACATTGTCTATGTTGATGTACTTAGCGCAGCTACTGCAACGGATATTTGCTAAATTCATTGCGACATGAAATCCCAAATGACCGCTATATATGGTGACCACCTTGAAAATCCCAAATGACCACTTTATATGGTGACCACCTTGAAAATCCCAAATGACCGCTATGTATGGTGACCACCTTGAAAATCCCAAATGGCCGCTATATATGGTGACCACCTTGAAAATCCCAAATGACCGCTATATATTGTGACCACCTTGAAAATCCCAAATGGCCGCTATATATGGTGACCACCTTGAAAATCCCAAATGGCCGCTATATATGGTGACCACCTTGAAAATCCCAAATGACCGCTATATATGGTGACCACCTTGAAAATCCCAAATGACCGCTATATATTGTGACCACCTTGAAAATCCCAAATGACCGCTATATATTGTGACCATCTTGAAAATAGCCCTTATGCACGGTATTTAAATTCCACATGGCCTCTTCTTTCTCTCTCTTTCTGGTGGCGATGGATTCCACCAGGAGTGATGTCTCGATAGTGATTAATATACGTTACAATAACTTGTTTCGCAATCTAGCTAAAACAAAGTTGTATAAATTAAACTAACTTTTTACATGTTCTTATGTCCGGCCCACGGAGACTAATTTTATGTTTATTTAACCATGTGTGTAACGCAGATGTCTCAAGTACATGTTGTTTCAGAGATCGATTAATCATAATCTTTGATACAGTACTATTTGCATAGTCATGTTCATTTTACAAATCATAAATGCATGACTCTCCGTCATTTCGAATATATTAATAGCATTTCACCAAATAAACGTAAGATAATTATTTAAGTACATTGACAAGTAGTTTCTCTTTACGATAATCTATATTATTTACACCATATCATGTTACACTAGCCTCGAACAATCATAATGCTAATGACTTCCTAATTATGTCATGTATGGATTTGAAATGAGCGAATACAATGGTTTTCACTTGATCAAGTAACTGTCTCTAATATTGTGTTATCAAATACAAAATCTTGTTGCGAGTCTCTCTAAATTTTAAATGTCATAATTACTACGCAGTTGGCTGAGGGTGAATAACCTCTTTTGAATTTTTTAAAATTAAATTATGAAAACAGATAGCAACCTTAATATTCTAATACATGAGTTTCTTTAAGATATACCGAAAGTCAACACCATTTGGCGTGTGTGAGGGTATATTGTTTATTTAATAGTCTTTGGAAATAACATGATGAAAGAGTGGCTGAATTTTAATTGTATTGCCTTTATGTCAAAATGTCAAACGATTTACACAAAGGTCATATTTTGATTTGTGAGTTTCTTGCAGCTATTAGAAATGGGATATTGTGTTTACCCCTGCATAGAACAACTATATGATGAGCATAGGAGCATGTCTTATTGAATATGTTACGACATTTCGGATGTTAGATGAGCTTTTAATCATTCAAACGAACAAAGCCGAATAGTCCCACAGACATGCCACCCACATGATTACTCCTACAGATACCTGATGAGCATGTCTCAATATCCGTTAGCCTTATTGAATGTGTCACGACATTTCGGATGTTAGATGAGCTTTTAATCATTCAAACGAACAAAGCCGAATAGTCCCACAGACATGCCACCCACATGATTACTCCTACAGATACCTGATGAGCATGTCTCAATATCCGTTAGCCTTATTGAATGTGTCACGACATTTCGGATGTGAGATGAGCTTTTAATCTAATGTTGGTAAAACTTACAGTGGTATCATTTTGCTTATATATGTATCATGTTTATATTTGTAATTGTATTCTATATAAACAAGCAATAAAATATGATTAAACTAAGCTTTTAATCAATCAAGCGAACAAAGAGGAATATTCCCCTACACATGCCATATGCGACCCAAATCACATAATTAATATGCTTTCCTATAATAATGCTTTGCTGTAGACGACATGTTCTTATATAAACCCCAGTCATGGAGAACATGTTCACACACGGTGTACACTGTGTGTTTTATGTTTATTTATCGTCGCTACCGGTTGCCCATATGAGCGACGCCTCCTGAAGAGATTAGTCATTTTAGATTGTTGGTGTACAGCACCAAACACGAGAGACTTCGGTTTAAAGTCCTATCTGAAAGACTGTTAATTTTATTAGGGTCAGACGGGGGATTGAACCTGCGATCCCTGGATTACCAGTCCGGTGTGTTACCACTGGATACATGCAGATCCGCCTGTCACTAAGATGGGGTAATGTAATATCTAGGCATACATCGGTATGTCACGTGTTATAACATGCGTGGCTTTTCACGTGGTAAGCGCGTTTGGCGTTTTTTACACGCGATGCATTTTCGTTTTACGTGGTACACGTGTTCACGTGCAATTTATTTCGCGCGGTTTACGTTAGACACACTTATCACGAGCATCATGTACGGTCTGTCACATGATATGCCACATGTAACGTATGTCCACACCGTGTGATTTACCTCATGGACAAGTGGTTTGCCACGTGTAATGTAGGCCAACACCATACGATTTGCCTCGTGGGTGTCAAGTATTATGTCACGTGTAACGTAGGCCAACACCATACGATTACCTCACCATAAACAGTTATTTTAGCAATAATGTGTTGATTTGCTAATATGTTTGTTGAAATAGAAGTCAAATATAGATTATACGTTCAAGGTAGTTACAGATGGCGCTCGTTTTGAATATCTAATTAGAATGATTTGAGCTCAGTTTGGTCACCCAATGTTCCATATCAAGTTTCATCAAAATTTACCAATCGTAACGACAGCAGCGAGGCTCAAACTCCGGGCATTTCGCACCTGAAGCGAAAGCGCTATCACTGCGCTATCTCGACTTCCAATAGCAAATTTATTGAGGTGATAAATTCAGTAAATTAACAATTTCAAAGATATTGATGAGATTGTAAAATAAATATCCACAAATGCAGGTAATTTATAAATCATGTTAATTTGAAGAAAGTTCTTGAAAATTGTCCTTAGAATTTGTCATTAAAGATTGGAATTATAAGACAGTAATCTTTATTTCTGACAATGCGCTCCTTTGAATATGTATGTGTGCAGAACGTTCTGGGCAAACGCAGTGTGTCCTTAAGTATGTACATATTGCCATCATATGTATATATTCGAGAAATATGCACATAGCTGCAAAATACAATCAATATGCATACAATATATAATAACTTATACTGTATCGAAAGAGCCTGTCAGCATTGTGTACGTGTATCTAATTAAGGACATCACATGAATTGGCTGCTTATCACAGGTGGCTGCTTAATAGAGGTAAAATGTATAAAATAAATATTAGTATATTGGGAATCTGGAAACTATCTGCTTAATACAGGTTGGATGCTTAATGGGTGTGACCACTAACACAGGCTTGACTAATAATACACGGTACACTTACCTCTCCCCGGGCGATGAATGTCTGAACTCCTTTCAGCTGTATTGTTGAGTTAAGGTGATACAGGTATTCGTATCCAGGGGAGTAATTCAGAAAAGATGAACAAACTGCTGTCGCAGACGTAAGGATGAACATGCACAGCCACATGCCATGTCTGTAGTCAAGGATACGCATTGTTCTGGTCGAAATCACGTCATTCTTAAATATAAAATGATAGGGGTTCCTAGATTATGCACAAGTACTGTACTGCTGTCTAGGGCTGAGTGCTTACATGGCATGTCTATTGTCAAGGATGCACATTGTTCCTGCCGAAATTGTTAAATATATATACAGCAAAATAATTATGCACATTTACTGTAACGTTGTATATGGCTGAATGCATACATGTATGTCGTGTCTAAAGTGATACATTGGACATGCCGAAATAATCACGCCATGTTTAAATTAAAAATGCAGCACAATGACTCGGCTTCAAGAATAACAAGACCAGATACAGGGTGTGTTTTTTGCAGATACAGATTTCAACACGCTCCTTAAATAATATTATAGTACCGAACATTATTGCACGTTTGATATATCCAGCTAATGCTATGCTGGAAGAGTGTTATTTATTAAGATACAAATCCGCTATTTATTAATAGCAACATACATATATGTTGTTACTATTAAATGAGTGATCATTTGTTATAGATTTTTTAACTAGTCCAAAAACGATAAAAACGAGCCACTGGCGATTTTCTATCGGTAAAGCAGCATTACATCGTAATAAAGGATGTTTTATATAAATACTAATGTGTGTGTGTGTGTTTACAAAAATCGAAATAGTCGCTCAGAAACGATAACGTTCCAATAAATTTAGACCGTCGTATACGCGAATTTGTTTATCAACACACGAAATGTAAACACGCACAGCGCGCATGCGTGAAACAACAGAGGATGTAGAAAACAACGTATATATTTTGAACATGAACTACTATATCTATCTTCCTCTAATGTCGAACCACTCGCGGGGATGCAGAAATGTCCCTAAAAGACTTAGCTAACAGAGGTATGAATCAACATATCAAGTAATTTAATTTAAAAAAGACAACGTGGGATAAATGGGGTCGATGCATTCTGAATGTAAACAAGTGCGGACGATGCGTTCCGGTTGTAAACAAGTGCGTGATCGATCGACTCGGAAATTCCTACTTTCGGTTTCGAGTTTGTTTTATCGCAAACAAACACTGTTTACCAAATGAACATAAGCATACAAAGTATAATGTTAGAATGTGTAGCAGCATTGCTACCCATAAGTAAAAATTTAATTTTTCAAATATGTTTTATTTCATACGATGTAATGCTGCTTTAAATAAATGCAATAACAAATGAACATGAAACTAAGATCCAATTTATAACATAATCCTCTTAAAAACTGTAAATTAACTGAATTGCAAAAGTTGCATGCCCCTGTATTTCCGTCAGGGTCGGTTGTTTACACAAATTAATAGTAAACGCAACAAAGTAGTTCACAGTGTATGTGTAATTCTACTTGTTACTTTGCTTACATTAACCACTAAATTCATGAAACTAATATAAAACAAATCTCTAGTAAATGCATACTATATAACAGTGTGCGTTCTACATGCATAGTAAATGTCAATCATGTGAATAGAGCACGCGCGACTAAAACGTCACAATTACTTTACTATGACGCCAAAACAAGTACAGTGGTTGAACCTATGCTCGGCGTATTCCTATGCTCGGCGTAATTGTCCATTTACATCCGTATTTAAAATGTTTACATAGTTCTAGGCTAATTTCGCTGACATAGCCGAAGCATGGTTCAATAGCATTGAATTGCGTATATCGGTACCCTGATGCAACTGTCACGTGACTGGTCCAGCAGACGAATATAAACAAGCAAATCTTTGGAAGAATATTTCTACCAACAATGATACGGTGTATGAGCAACTCAGGTAGCTATCCGAATGTTTAAAAATCTACAACTAACCAGGAAAATAGTTTCTCTACCATTTTTGATTAATATAATTAAATTGCAATATATGTAGCGTTAATAGCGTAGGCCGTCGTGCAGGATTTTTAGTGTTTATAGATGGCTTTTGATTTCCGTACTTGTCACAGAGCGTATGAATATGTATACATGGCTCATTTGCAAAGTTATTACACTAGTGAACTATGAAAAATATGTAATGGCAATAATAATTACACGGTAGCAGCGCAAAATATGTTATTAATACAGGATCTTACATGAGTGGTGATTTCATACCATATTTTATGAAACCATGAAAGGCTCGCCATTATAGAAAACTTCCAAAGCGAGTTTTTTTATATAATATGATGAAATCACCACAAGTGTAAGATCATTTTTAACACATTACAATATTGGACTTTAATCATATTATTTTGCAAAAAATAACGGTGCTACTTTCATTTTTGAGCTACATTTTCGCGCAATTTGTCATGATGTCACTAAATTGTATTGATGTCACTACGCGAAGTAACGTTATATTTATGTTTTAAACATCATAATAATTGCGTCAATACTTCTTTAAATCATAGCTTATCTTACAATTAACGTTATGTACCAATTCAAATAGACATATACATGCTTTAACGTTTAATTTACATATTATAAGGACTATTCTCTCAACCAATCAGAATCACTCCTGATGATATTACACGAGTGTACATATAAGAACTTATGAGATGATTTTATTACACTGAATACAAGCAAAGTTATGTGATAAATATATATATATGAACTGAAATCGGATTAAATGTATTTTTTAAGCTTAACATATTTGCATATGCAACTCATTTATTAACATATATTAAAACACACATTTTATACTAGATGACATAGAAAGCGCACACCAGCATTATATGATTATTATTACATGAAAACGAAATACGAAATATTCCATCAAAGATATATTACATCTTTATTACAAAACACAAACTGAACAATTAAACAATATTCAAATATGTTCAAAACTATGTATTTATATAGTTATTGTTTTTAATGTAAAAACACACTTATCCGGTGTGCGTTTTCTATGTCCTCCACTACATATAGTGTCCATGTAGTTAGCATGTAACAATAAGCGAAGTATATTGCGTTTATAATAATAATCATATACAACAACCTCTTGAGTAGAAATCATGGACATTATGATTAAATGATCTTTAAGGCATATTCTCAAACATATAATACATAATAGAATAATAAACTATAGCCAGTATAGCACACGTATAAACGTATAAAATAATATCATTGCAAACATAACTTACCGAGTACGTGATTAATAAGGTATTACCCGTAACGGTGATATCGGCTGAACTGGTAAATCTATGATTTAAAAAGGAAGTGTTTGTTTGGTACTTTATTGGCTATTTCTATTAGCCAATCAGCAGATATCAGCAAAACAGTTTATCATAGACACTAGCATAGACACACTAGCATAGACACTAGCATAGGCACTTGCTTCTTAGATAAGCATGACAATGAGCTACATTTAAGACATTGAACAAGTTACTACAATGGAATGAATTAATATTTGCTACTACAATCCGATACTATGGACGTTAGCATATTAAGACTATTTTTTATTTTCACGTTGGTACAGTTTAGGTAAGTCGAATTGCAGTTTATCTCTCTTATTTTATATCTATGCATTAGAGCGCTTCAATATTCCCGTTTGACAGTAGTATTCTCCCTATTATGCAAACTAATATAGCATGTATTGCTTATATGAGATATACGATTTATTTGTTTTGGCGATATTAAAGTCACTCCAACAGTTTAATTCACATGGCGAATCTCCAGCTATTAGTAATGGATGAATACCAGAACCATTGCCCTACCCATTGTTAAGTTGTTATATTGTTCGAAGTACCGCCACTAAGTTTAATCCGTTTATGTAATGTTATGTATACACGCATAGTTTCATGTGACATTTCTTCTCCATATGTATGTTAGATTTCTGTATTATTTTGCATACATATCCAACATAACCATAAACATACATCAGGGTTCCCGCTGTCGGTCGCATTTGTCGCCAAATGCGCATAAAAATTAAATCTGGCTCCAAAAATCTTCAGTTGGCGAAAATCCTTGGCGCATGCCATAAATATCGGCAAAATAACTTTGTTCAAAAAACTTAATCGGCCGAAAATCCATGAAAGTGAAGGTCGCGTGTGCGGTCACGCGTGCGATGATGACAAGCGTTTGTTTATTGGAAATCAGCTGTTTGGCACTTGATTGCATGGGGTGTTGAGAAGTTGGTGACATTTTAATTACGGATAATTGGATTAAATGGCCTCCAACTGATTAGCACAGATATTTCTGTATACCAGAATGTGATAATGCATTGTTTTCTCACTGTGCGTTTCTTGCGGTTTTGATGCAATGAAATGGCCAGACACGCAATGAGAATCATTGAATGCGTGTTCTGTGACGCAACAATATTTTGACAGCCGATTATATGGACCTTTCTGCAGGGATAAAATGTACAAGATCACCGAGTACTTGTTCATTGACGAGACGCTTTTACTTGTTATGTACAACGAAAAGCGTTCAGATGATACGGATAAGTAAGTACGTCATATGCCGGGAAATGCCCACTGAAATAGGTTTAGTTTCCAAGCAGAATAATTCTGCTAATCCTGAAACCCCAGAATATGATTCGGCCCTGACAATTTCCAACCATGAAAGTACTGAATCACCTTCAGTTTTGTGATATGACTAATAGTCCCTACAAACGTAAAACTGTATCAAAACGCGAATTTAGAACATAGTGGGTGCAAGAAAATGCATGGATTAGTGCACTTACCAATTTCCCAAACTTGATTTTTTATGATTGGTAGGTAATAAGTTGCACATTATTTATTTATTCATAAGTGCATGTAGACAACTACAGCAGAAGTACACATAATTAACAGTAGTACATGCACACAATATGACAACTTGTTTAACATCAGCACATACCAGATGTCTGATTGAATATGGCACTATAGGCTGCTGGCTCCAACATTGGAGCCATTGGCGCAAACTTTTTCTGATTGGCGAATTTGCTGGCGCAAACTAAAATTGACCCAGAGGAAACCCTGATACATGTATTAATAATTCACTACTTTGTCGATCAAAAGTAATTAGAACTTTGTCCAAAAAATGTATCCATTCAGATAGTTTATATACTTATTTTTATCACACACACTTTGTACAATATATTTTATATCAGATGATATTATCGCTGACAAAATCTTCAATACATAACCTTATTTCAATGCATAAATAAATAAATATGTATATAGGTCATTTTCGGGATTACATGCCCGCCATCATATTCCGGCTGCATACGGTGGCGTTACATTGGCAGGGAGCGAGTGAGGTCTAGTGAGTAACATGTAAACAGGTATAAACTAATAATTTTTATAACTCGTAACAGTGGGTGCTATTTTGTACTTACTCTAGATGTCATTATGCATATATACCCGTCACGAGTATACACTGTAGATGTACAAGGGAAGGGGTACAACGAACGATTACATTAATATGTAGGCCTACTAACGCGAATGAGGTTACATAATGTGAGCTGTATCTAATTGCCTTTGCTTTATTTATGATCTATGTACGTTCCAGTTCCTCTATATTGAATGCCCTGTTTTACTATCAACGTTACCCAATAACAGTTGTCTCAAGTGAAGTGGGCTGTATCTCTTTATTTTATTATTTGTGGTGTGGGTTGTTGCGGGTTAATATATGTACATGTACATGTACTCATGTGTTGCTTTTTGAGTCAAAATGTTATTTGATTTTCCAGATCGTATGATCTCTTATATGTTACTTAACTAATACATGTATACTGCATCATAAAAGTTTAAAGTTTAAATATTTTATAATGATTACATTAGCAACTTGTAGTAATCACTCTAGTTGGCGTGGATATTCAAAACCGTCCCTTGTCATGAATGATATGCTGTTGTTATCTTTTTGTTTTGTTTTTTTAATTATAAATTAACATCCTGTTTAAAAGAAAACGACGAGTTATTGCTATGTGAAAATATGCGTACTTCTGTCTGTCTGCATGTCCGTCCGTCTGTCCCTAAACCATAATGTAGGCCAAAACTTCATTAATTTCATTTATGAACACAATATTGGAAATTCATCCTAAACATACAAGACCACACACTGTCATTATCCATGAACTGCAAGCACTTATAATAAAAACAATTGGCCATAGCGATATACATAGAGTTCACCAATCAGCATACAAGCATGTTATCGATGTTCTATACATACTGGGCCTTGCGTTTCGTTTCGACCTTCCCCCTGATGGTGACCAAATCCAGCTTGCAATCATGGGACAGGCATCGCCACACCATAACAGAGCCACCTCCATACGACAGGAAGTCGTGATAGCGCAGTGGATGCGCGTTCGCTTCAGGCGCGAAAGGTCCGGAGTTCGAGCCCCGCTGGAGCCGTTACGATTGTGCCCTTAGGCAAGGAATTTGAATTCCACGTTGCCTCTTCTCTCTCCGTCGTGGCGATGGATTCCATCAGGAATGAGGTCTCGAGAATGATTTATATAAGTTGGAATAACTCGTTTCGCAATCGAGCTAAAATAAATTTGTATAAAAAAAACCGGATGAAGTTAAGCAAATCGGGAAACGAACTGAACTGACAAAAACGTTCTTTTACGACATCGGTATACTGGGATATACTGATCGGTACAGTAACAGAGTGAAAGTGGTGTAGAAAACGAAGCGCCTACACTACGTTATTACTACATACCCTATTGCACCGAACAATGAGAGCTATAAATAGACACCAATGGGAACGAACCGCTCTATAAATAGCGATCGCGTACGTTTCTATAAATATCGACTACGAACCGATCCATAAATAACGATTACGAACGCTTCTATAAATATAGACCGATTAGAACGGACTTAGGCCTCAATCGTTTCATAAGCTTCACGAACTTCAACGAATATAAGGGTACGTTCATTATATTATTCAAACTTGACGTACGTTTTTATCGCGTAAGAAATCCTAATTATACGTTATATACAAACTTAACATATGTACTTTAGCGAACATGAATAATATATATCTTACCTCGTTACGTATATTTCCATAAAAACGCGATAAATTATTAATAATCCATAATGTACATTTTAGAGGGGCATGTCACTAGACAACTCATAGCCATAGCCTATATGAAACACGAATAAAGTACACGTATTTTAGCGTATAGAGTGATACAACGATTAATATAAATGTCTAATCGTTAATACGTGGTGTTCCATGCCCGTTAACATAATTAACTGAATCCAAGCGGTATGAGGTATGCCTCTCAGGCCTCCCGTGTGTTTGTCCGTTGGCCCTAAATAATCTTAACAATTTATCTAGGAATGCGAGAGAAATTTCTAACCAAAACTGACACAGGTAATTATAAATATCGCATGTCAAATTGTTTCATGATTCTAAACAAATTGAAGTAATTAATACGTTTACATACCACGGTTGCTTTCACATGACAATGCCAGCCGTTACAATCTAAAGGTAAGACGGGTAATTAATTACGAATTACTACAAATCGACGCGGAAATCCGTAAATGTAATTAAGAAATGTTATTTGTCAAATACTTGTTTCGCGATCGAGCTAACATAAATTTGTATAAACTAATTACATCCCCGGTTCAGTGCGATAATGATAATCACGTGATCGGTGTTACATTGCGCATCCTTTATTAGAGTTGTACATATCCGTTGTAGGGTTGCAACATGTGTATGTCTCCCCGTGCTAATAGTCAATGTTGTTATCATAATACACCTATCAGTTTCATGCATTGCTGCGAAGCCTATTTTATGGCAATAGCGGCTGTAATACATGCGTTATTTGATAGACGACGTCGCTTGGAGATTCGGGTTCGAACATGGCTTATGAATGTATACGTCCAGACTGGTGTGACAACTGTGTGGTCGCTATATGAAACAGGAAAATGTTGCTTTCCAATAAAATATGCTCATCTGTTAGCCTTCCGTATTTATTTATCATCGACCCCCTTGTTAATCGGGGTGACGCCTCTAAAAGTGCATTCGTTAATTCATTTTTGTTGCAGGATAGTGTAATACGCTCCAATTCCAGAAGCATACAGGCGCGTAGCTGCCATTAGGCCCGGGTCTGCACATCAGTATTTATATGGATATCCATAATTCGATTATTAGATATAGGGGTAGCGCCGCGTATGAGCACGCTCTATGCTGTTTATAATGGAGCTAAAAGACTTGGCCTACGAATCTGAGGTCATCAATTTTTCGACTCGGCGTTTGAGCGTAGAAATCTGTATAATTCGACGTAGCTCGGCGAGACCGATACGACGATATCTTTATACGACGTATCCTTTATTTATACGGCGAGTAGTTTTCGAGATATCGAGGTTTAAAGATTTTATATATCCTTAAAGTCCCGATAATGAAAATATATTTAAACGTAAGTAACGTTACTATACGTTAGTTCTAATATACGCGTATCGTCGTCACGAGTCCGACGCTACCCTTCATTTTGATCTATCATTATTCGATATATCTATAATACTGATTATCTCCCTTTAATCGTAAATAAGTTTGAAGAAAAATGAACTTTCGAGGAAACTGGCCGTGTTTGGTATCGTCGGAAAGATCTCGAAGAGACAATGACGAATCCGCGACTCAATTAATGGTCCGACCTCATACCGGAAGTAGTGATCCGAAAAACCGGAAGTACCGATATAAATTCGTTATATAAGCTTTATTATAGGTCCTATCTATCCGGGGGTTTCGATAATCGTACTAAACGATTATACGTTCCGCGCCTACGATTTTCAAAATGGAGGATAAAAATGGCCGGAAAACACTATCTCGCTTATTAATGGTCCATTCAAATCGGGGTGTGTTGATCCATTTCTGTCCGTATCTACCTTTAATTCTAATTACGTAGCTAATGTCCGTACACAATTACCTCCCTCTACACATTCTCATTATACCGATTCGCCGTACATCGCACAACGGCTACTAAATACCAAACTGGTTTAATCCGGTATGGTACCGCGTCGTCTTATGATTATATATCTATACGTTTAAAACGGTATGATACGTCACGAAATCATGCCCAGACACGTATAATTTTAAGTCGAGTTGCATGAGTCATCTGGAATCATTTGTTATCGTATTAAACGTCTGTATGCACGTCGCCAATCAGTAGGTATTCAAATCAGCAGTAATATAATTAATTGATATCATTATGGATCTTAATTAACCATGCTCCGCCGACTGATAAGTCACTTTATTCCAGGAATGAACGTTTCCGGGTCAGTCGCATGAGTAAGTAAGTAAGTAAGTAAATAGTTTATTATAGTGACATGTGCATTAACATATTTCAATATATACATAAATACATGAATATAGCACCCGACCCAATGGGTCTATAAATCACCTACATATTAAATTGTTATACATATAAACATCATATAGAAGTCACAATGATTATATCAACAATATGATATTCAGTCATTTTAAGTATGGCATGGTATTTATGACTGTAATGTTAGCAATGGTAATGGTTACAACAATGATTATTATAAATTCACACCTTTATAATAAAGTTCGACTACTCGAGAGTAACTGTAAATGGACAGGTAATCATTATACACACATATCTATATATACACACGTATCTATATAACACACAATCTATATATACACACTATCTATATATACACACATATCTATATATACACACATATCTATATATACGCACATATCTATATATACACACATATCTATATATACACACATATCTATATATACACACATATCTATATATACGCACGTATCTATATATACACACATATCTATATATACACATATATATATATATACACACATATCTATATATACACACTTATCTATATATACACACATATCTATATATACACACATATCTATATATACACACATATCTATATATACACACATATCTATATATACACACATATCTATATATACACACATATCTATATATACACTATGAATAGTCTGATTGTAAATATGATATGACGTTATGTTTACATGTTTTAAATATTCTTGTTATAATGAAGCGCTGCAGCGCTTATTTTCCCAATTTATGCTAATGTTTATATTTGTCCGTAATACTGAATTATTGGTTTATCATTCCGCAAGAATGCATTCCAAATGCCTGCACGTGACTTAAGCGCGTTTTCCTGTTGCAGCTTCATCAATATACACTAATTGCGCGAACTCTCACGCCGAGATACAACGTGGGGTTTCCGAAAGACTGTTTGCGCGTCAAAATGTACGCGTGTCAAGATGTCAAATAAATCAAACTTGAAACGAGCCGAATCATGTTCCAAAGGCTAAATATTTGGAAAATACCGTTGATTTGACCTGATAAGCAGACATGGGGGGTTTATAGTGAAATAAATATTTCGTTCTCATTTTTGACATTGCATTTTCCAGACATTACGTCTGCTATTCCTGTTGCAATTAATCCTATATGCGTTACTGAACATTCCCGTTAAGTGGTTCTGGTGATTTATACGTTTAAATGGACGTATTTTGCCGTTAAAGTTGAGTCAAATCTGGGCCTTCAACACTCTAAATTAGCTGGGAGCTACGCCAGTTTTAGTTCCAACCAGATATATTGATAAGGTGCGCATGATGTTTTAGAATAAAAGGTGCATATAGACAGACAGACAGACAGACAGACAGACAGACAGACAGACAGACAGACAGACAGACAGACAGACAGACAGACAGACAGACAGACAGACAGACAGACAGACAGACAGACAGACAGACAGGTTTGTTGACATAACAAAATAATGTAAATATGATCGACATTCATGCGTAATACAACGCGCTTATCCCGAATAACACGATTTATGGAACATATTTACCGTTATATCTCACATGTGTGCATATGCATATTTATTTGTAGACTAATCTTAGTTAAAGTATCTCTAATCGAACATGTCACGCGTTTAGTATTCGCTCCAATGACAAACAAACGTCAACTCAGGAGCGCGGATGACAGTTATATGAAATCTTAATTTCACTTTTGAAAGTGTGTATGCCATAACTTTTTAAACGCCGTTTATTGATTCAATGTTGTGTTCGAACTTCGAATGTATTCAGAAGTATGTGTAGTAGCTATACATTTATGCTTGAAAAAAATGCATTTTATTTGCGTTTTGCGATGCAATGTCACTTTAATACGAAACTGTATATGTTCATTAGTAAAACGAATGGGGTTGTCTCCCTTTCACCATAAAGCGGTATTTAAGTATTTCGTTCTAATGACAGTTTTTGTAACCGTAGCCAGAGGGAAATTTCAACCGAGGCAAACTAGGGGGTCCGGGGCACCCGTAATATTGTTGGGGCATAGAAGCGATTCCCCGCGTTTTCTGATTTAATGAGTTTAGACGTAGGCTATAATTATGTACTGACCTTTCAGCTGTCTAGCAGTAAACATTTTATACAGCAAAGGGATATTTTTTACATTTTGTTTTGCGTTTGCTGCCTCGGTGTGCATCAGTGCGGCTACGGGCCTGAATAAATGTAGATATTTCTAAGTGGGCCTGAATAAAACAAATGGGGTTGTCTCCCTTTCACCATAAAGCGGTGTTTACGTATTTCGTACATGTTAGAAGATCTACTCTCAAATACTATTAAGTAATAATATAATATGTATGTAGTTCATTAGTACATGTATATTTACCACCGTGCGGAATTGTAACATAGGGCTGTCCGATTAGCGCAGTGGTTAGCGCTCTCGATAATAACAATTATAGTAACAATTAGTGAACGAATAATTCGCAGCAGCGGGAAAAGGGTTACTACGTCTATGAACGTGCGCACGTGCGTATGTGTGCGCGTGCGTGGTTGTAAAGTTGCCGCTGTTTGCAGAATGCCCCGTGTGTCACATCAAACATCCTCAATCTGAATACAATCGCCAGTACATCTAAGTTATCAACATCGCCATCATATTAAGCAGGCATATCTGTATTTAATCTTCATTATAATCTCTGACCCCAGGGGGTTAGAGCCAGTCATGAGACAATCCTAGCGTAATTTACATACATACTTGTAAAAAAGAAACATACTTTTTGATAATGCGCCATTGGGACTATTTCTGGGTGAATTGGCAACCATCGAAAACATCACGTCATTTACACGTTATGTAGTACAGTGGTCAACACGATGGATTGGTAATCCATGGATCGCAGGTTCCATTCCCCCGTCTGACCCTAATAAAATTAACAGTATTTCAGATGGGACGTTAAACCGAGGTCTCGTGTCGGTGTTTTACACAATGCACGTAAATGAACCATATCAGACTCTGGATTGGGTCTCTGTCTGTATCATCGCACTATCCTCCAAATATCTAAAATGACTAATCTCTTCCAGGAGGCGTCGCTCATATGGGCAACCGCTGGCGACGATAAATAAACGTAAATAACACAAAATTAGATATTGTATTCCCGCACACGATGTATGCATATCCTCATCCACAGTACTATATTATAATATTGCACTGCTTTTAATAGTCTGCTTTCTAAATCCTATATATAATCTCACCATATCTACATACATTATTACAAGATGTACACACTATCTCACCATAGGTGAGATAGTGGATACATATTGTAGTAATATATATACATACATTACTACAATATACACACTATCTCACCATATCTACATACATTACTACAAGATATATACACTATCTCACCATATCTACATACATTACTACAAGATATACACACTATCTCACCATATCTACATACATTACTACAAGATATACACACTATCTCACCATATCTACATACATTACTACAAGATATACACACTATCTCACCATATCTACATACATTACTACAAGATATACACACTATCTCACCATATCTACATACATTACTACAAGATATACACACTATCTCACCATATATACATACATTACTACAAGATATACACACTATCTCACCATATCTACATACATTACTACAAGATATACACACTATCGCACCATATATACGTACATTACTACCATATATACACACTATCTCAACATATCTACATACATTACTACAAGATATATACACTATCGCACCATATCTACTTACATTACTACAATATCTACAAACTATCTCACCATATCTACATACATTACTACAAGATATACACACTATCGCACCATATCTACGTACATTACTACCATATATACACACTATCTCACCATATATACCTACATTACTATAAGATATACACACTATCTCACCATATCTACATACATTACTACAAGATATACACACTATCTCACCATATCTACATACATTACTACAAGATATACACACTATCTCACCATATCTACATACATTACTACAAGATATACACACTATCTCACCATATCTACATACATTACTATAAAATATACACACTATCTCACCATATCTACCTACATTACTATAAGATATACACACTATCGCACCATATCTACAAACATTGCTACAAAATATACACACTATCTCACCATATCTACCTACATTACTATAAGATATACACACTATCTCACCATATATACGTACATTACTATAAGATATACACACTATCTCACTATATATACGTACATTACTATAAGATATACACACTATCTCACCATATCTACCTACATTACTATAAGATATACACACTATCTCAGCATATCTACATACATTACTAAAAGATATATACACTATCTCACCATATCTACATTCATTACTACAAGATCTACACACTATTTCACCATATATACATTCATTACTACAAGATATACACAGTATATCACCATATCTACATATAGTACTACAATATATACACACTATCGCACCATATATACGTACATTACTACCATATATACACACTATCTCAACATATCGACATACATTACTACAAGATATATACACTATCGCACCATATCTACTTACATTACTACAATATCTACAAACTATCTCACCGTATCTACATACATTACTACAAGATATACACACTATCGCACCATATCTACGTACATTACTACCATATATACACACTATCACACCATATCTACCTACATTACTAAAATATATATACACTATCTCACCATATCTCCATTCATTACTACAAGATCTACACACTATATCACCATATCTACATATATTACTACAAGATATACACACTATCGCATCATATCTACGTACATTACTAAAATATATACACACTATGTCACCATATCTACAAACATTGCTACAAAATATACACACTATCTCACCATCTCTACATACATTTCCAGGAATCTGGAACATTTCATGATTCCCATATTGTACGGATCCATTCTAAATGAGCGCAAATGTTTTAATAACGGATAAATTTGATATATATCATCAAGACAAACGGCTGTATCGCGTAATTTATTAATTGCATCAATGCATATTTGGACTTATTGTAATTTTATACACTACATGAATCGAAAGGTTAGTTTTATATTTTCCTTCGTATATTTAATATTTAGAAATCGTTTATCGTCAGTTACAGAGATATAGAATCAGTTCTCCTCTATAGCGTTAATGTTTTTACATTCCCATTCATCTTTTAACATTACCTAAGATAATAAAGATTAAGTACAGAATATCCTTATTTAAATGACAGAAGAATGTCTTTATGATGAGTTTTGAAATCCTGGCAATTCCACTGAATAATAATTTGTCTATTTTTCGTTTTAAATGTTGCATTTCATCCTGAGGGTTCAGTGTTGACAGAGACGGTCAGTTTCCGTATCTAACGTTTCAATTGTTTGCCAGTAACGTTTCAGTTTCTGACACAAGCGTTTCAGTTTCTGACACAAGCGTTTCAGTTTTTGTCATTAGCGTTTCAGTTTTTACCCGTTAACACATAATTCTCCATAGAGTCCGTTTCAGTTTTTGACACTAGCGTTAAAGTTTCTGACACAAGCGTTTCAGTTTCTGACACAAGCGTTTCAGTTTCTGACACAAGCGTTTCAGTTTCTGACACAAGCGTTTCAGATTTTGTCATTGTTATTTCAGTTTTTGTCTCCGTCGTTTCGATATGCGACGCTACAATCGCATTTTTGTGTCGTTAATCTGATAAAAAAAAATTGATGTGTCCCTTTAAAACAATTTTTTTATGACAATGTCTCTTTAATGCAAAATATTTAAACATCAATATCTGGAAAAGTATACGTAGTACATATATAAAAGTTTATATTTTCTTAATCGAAATAATGAGAGCTATACTTTGTAATTATTTCGTGTAGATCCGTAAATGTTTGAAAAATGTTTTTATTTGTTATACCTCTATGTAGAATAATAAAGTATATATGTTTGAGTGTTCTGGTGGGGATGTTGTATTGCGTATGTTTCAGTGTTATGGTGATGGGGTTGTATTGTGTATGGTTCAGTGCGTTGGTGGTGGTTTAGATATTTTCTTATTAACTGGAGCGTATTATGATTCACTATATAATGTCTTCGTATAGTATCTAGTCTCCAAAAACAATATTGGAATACCATACCATCATTTTGTGCGTTTTTAACTTATTACGCATCGTCTTATAAACTGTAGGATAGTTGATTGTGTTTTGGTCATAGTTTACTATCACTACCCCGCAATCGTGGTATTGTTAAAGTTCAGAAAATACGTAATACATTGTATTCCGATATACTTTTATTTACATAAATCATAAATTTATAATCAATTATAACAGAAAAACAACAATGACAAATATTGAAATGACTACAGTACATGAAAGTTTCTAACAATACATATTCATAATTTGGTAATAATGGCAATGCGTGTAAATATGTATGCGTGTAAATATGTATGCGTGTAGATATGTATGTGTGTAGATATGTATGCGTGTAGATATGTATGTGTGTAGATATGTATGTGTGTAGATATGTATCTTACATACAGAGTAGGTACATATGCGTGTAGATATGTATGCGTGTATATATGTATGCGTGTAGATATGTATGCGTGTAAATATGTTTGCGTGTAGATATGTATGCGCGTAAATATGTATGCGTGTAGATATGTATGCGTGTAGATATGTATGCATGTAAATATGTATGCGTGTAAATATGTATGCGTGTAGATATGTATGTGTGTATATATGTATGCGTGTATATATGTATGCGCGTAAATATGTATGTGTGTAAATATGTATGCGCGTAGATATGTATGCGTGTAGGTATGTATGCGTGTAGATATGTATGCGTGTAAATATGTATGCGTGTAAATATGTATGCGTGTAGATATGTATGTGTGTAGATATGTATGCGTGTAGATATGTTTGTGTGTAGATATGTATGCGTGTAAATATGTATGCGTGTAAATATGTATGTGTGTAGATATGTATGCGTGTAGATATGTTTGTGTGTAGATATGTATGTAACACACACAGTAGATATGTTTGTATGTAGATAGCGATATTTGACTATCTGTTAAGTTAATAACTAATTTGTTGTAATATCTTTATCGTCAATTTTATTTAAAATAAAAACGAATATGCCATAATTCATCGATATTACTAGCGTTTAATATCAAATTCTACTAATTGATACGTTCTGAATCGATTTCTAGGGTCAAAACCGGTCAATTCCCAATTTTTTACAATCATTGAATATAATTGACATTTAACATATTTTAATTACATTTACGGACTTCAGCGTCGATTTGTAGTAATTCGAAATTAATTACCTTTAGAACGTACGGTGCATTTGGGACATATTTAACGACGCGAGCTATTTAGAATTACCTGTATGAATGTGTCATATTTGGTTCCATGCTACTTTCGTGATGGTTAAACATTTCTCTCGCATTCCTAGATAAATTGTTAAGATTATTTGAGACGGCCCAACTGACAAACATACAGGAGGGCTGACAGGCATACCTCATGCCGCTTGGATTCAGTTAATTATGTTAACGGGCATGGAACACCACGTATTAACGATTAGACATTTATATTAATCGTTGTATCACTCTATACGATAAAATACGTGTACTTTATTCGTGTTTCATATACGCTATGGCTACGAGTTGTCTAGTGACATGCCCCTCTAAAACGTACATTACGGATTATTAATAATTTATCGCGTTTTTATGGAATTATACGTAACGAGATAAGATATATATTATTCATTTTCGCTAAAGTACATAGGTTAAGTTTGTATATAGCGCATAATTAGGATTTCTTACGCGATAAAAACGTACGCCGAGTTTGAATAATATAATGAACTTACCCGTTGACAGAATGGTTGTGAAGTTTATGAAACGTTTGAGGCCTAAGTCCGTTCTAATCGGTCGATATTTATAGAAGCGTTCGTAATCGTTATTTATGGATCGGTTCGTTGTCGGTATTTATAGAAACGTTCGTAATCGCTATTTATGGATCGGTTCGTAGTCGTTATTTATAGAAACGTACGCGCTCGCTATTTATAGAGCGGTTTGTTCCCATTGGTGTCTATTTATAGCTCTCATTGGTCGGTGCAATCGGGTATGTAGTAATAACGTAGTGTAGTTGCTTCGTTTTCTTATACACCACTTTCACTCTGTTACTGTACCGATCAGTATATCCCAGTATACCGATGTCGTAAAAGAACGTTTTTGTCAGTTCAGTTCGTTTCCCGCTTTGCTTAACTTCATCCGGTTTTTTTATACAAATTTATTTTAGCTCGATTGCGAAACAAGTTATTCCAACTTTTATAAATCATTCTCGAGACCTCATTCCTGATGGAATCCATCGCCACGAGTGAGAGAGAAGAGGCAACGTGGAATTCAAATGCCTTGCCTAAGGGCACAATCGTAACGGCTCCAGCGGGGCTCGAACTCCGGACCTTTGGCGCCTGAAGCGAACGCGCATCCACTGCGCTATCATGACTTCCTGTCGTATGGAGGTGGCTCTGTTATGGTGTGGCGATGCCTGTCCCATGATTGCAAGCTGGATTTGGTCACCATCAGGGGGAACGTAACCGGAGCTCAGTACATCCGTGACGTCCTACAGCCAATCGTTGTCCCACGACAACCACCCACTTGCTACACGACCTCAGTACATGGACGACAGCGCCAGGCCTCACATAGCACGTGCCGTAGTGGATTTCATGAGGGCCAGTGCAGTGACAACTCTACCCTGGCCAGCGGTAAGCCCAGATCTGAATCCACTGGAGCATGTGTGGGCGGTGAATGTAGGTACGGAACCCCCCAGTACAGACTTTAGACCAGTTGGAAGCAGCTCTGCATGGTGAATGGATGTTATTGACCCGAGAACAGATCCGACGTTTGACTGGAAGCATGAGACGTAGGGTGGAGAGTGTCATCCAGGTACGTGGCGGGGCCACCAGGTACTGATTATTCTTACTGAAGACGTACTCTAGTGTCTTCGAAGAACATTTTTATGTGACAATAGCAATGTTAACGCTCTGGATATGTTATGGTCATTTAGCGTACATATGTCACATTATGTGTGAAACAGAATTATAAGATGTACATTATCTGATAAGCCCAGAGTGCGTACATAACTTAATCATGAGGTCATCCAAAATGGACGCCTCGTAGAGACGTATACGCTGTTACTAGATCGTCCGAGATGGACACCGAACATACGCATTCGTACACAGAGCTCGGTAGTTGCGCGATACGTCATCAATATACTCTATAGTGACGCGTATACTAAAAATAAACGAGCACGCGCGTGACCTACTTTATATTACCTTATTAGTTGCGCGATACGTCATCAATAGGCTCTATAGTGACGCGTATACTAAAAAAGCAAAGAGATGGGTTTACTACTATGGTTACTCATTACCTTTTCATAATATATCAATTATAGCCAATAAAAACTACTATGAATTGTACACAACAATTAAATTGTACAGTACATATAGGACAGGAATTGTCTATCTCATTGAAACTAACGCAGACCTTCAAACAATGTTGTGACATTTTAATTGCTCATATACCAATACAGAAATGTTTACGCAATATAAACTGTTCTTGATAAAAACATAAATTTGTTAAGATTTAGAGTGTTTGAAATGTTGACCATTCTGCAACACCTTTATCTTGGCCAAGCCGTTGAGACAATTCGCCATACATGTATAGGATTTTATGATACGTATATCTCCAAATGATTATAAAGCTCATTGAATAGTATTAATGCTTCGTATGGGTGGACTGGGATTCGAACATTAGGTTTTATAATGTTTACAATCTTCTTTAAATTCTGTACTGCAAACTTCGTTTTCTTTACCATAAAGATTTATACAGATATCGACATCTTCGGGATTCACAGCTGTCTTATAGTTATACCCATCCGTCAGTTCAGGGACAAAATACATAACATCCGGTTTTCCCGAGGGCAATTCAATATAACGTTTCTGTCGTCGAATATTGTGAGAATTCCATTCTTTTGCAATTCTATCCAGATCTGTTTGCAAAGCACCAATGAAACAAAATCTTAAGCATTATTTTGTCACTAGGTTTTCAAAATCATACATTCCTGAATCCTTAATATCTTTGAACAGATTAATCCACCAAGCTTACGGAGTATCCCCCCCACCACGATTCTATCCTCTGGTTTGCTGTGCTCTTTCCATACATGAAACTGTTCATGCCGGATATGCGGTCAGATGAAGTGTATCTGAAAAACGGCTGCAGAAAACTCACACTGCTGTTTTCTGTTCCATTATCTGCTCTTAGAATGCGTGGAGCATTTTGAAAGTGTTTTAAACAGTCCAAATATTATTTCGCGACAATAGCGGGATCGTTGTTGCTAGATGCTACTTCAAGCCACATTATTCTACGACTATAACCGTCAATGCACCCATGAATACAGAATCCAAACGGTTTTAATTTATCATAACCGTCCACATGCCATACGTAATTAGGCCCTTTGAGCGTATACACCCTTCGCTTTAACCTATGTGATTTTCGTTCATCTGTTGCAAGGGGGCATATGTGTTTCATTATTCGCATGACTTCGTTTCTTTTTACTGCTAGCCCATGATCCCTCACTAGTCTTTTCCACATTGTCCTATAACCTACACACTCCCCACTTATCTGTATCTCATGCCGAACTATATTTATTACATCGTATACATGTGAGTATTGATGAGGACGTCTCTGTAGATTTAACTGTTGTAAGATACGCTTTAAATGACGAATGCTTATTCTAATATTATGGCGGCAAAACAAAAAAGAACAATTTCAGCATACTTCAATCCTTCCATAAAATATATTTTAATTCATTCATTTCTGATGAAACCATTTCTGATACGCGGACTATCCGACGGCACTACACTCTCTACATATAAGAATGTGTGTAGCATCAACACCATGAGCATACTAGTTGACATGATTTTAGTTAATTGCGTCCGACCATAAGTCATCCGTCTTGACTGTCGACATTAAAAATGGCCGAGCAAATGAGTAACTCTTAACAAATAAGTAATAACAAATAAGTAATAACAAGTAAGGAAAATGTCCCCCAGGGCTTCCGTAGTTACATTTCG
>JABXNX010003121.1:0-37673 GCA_014843695.1 Archivesica marissinica | reverse complement strand
TGTATGTATGTATGTATGTATGTATGTATGTATGTATGTATGTATGTATGTATGTATGTATGTATGTATGTATGTATGTATGTATGTATGTATGTATGTATGTATGTATGTATGTAGGTATGTATGTATGTATGTATGTAGGTATGTATGTATGTATGTATGTAGGTATGTATGTATGTATGTATGTAGGTATGTATGTATGTATGTATGTAGGTATGTATGTATGTATGTATGTAGGTATGTATGTATGTATGTATGTAGGTATGTATGTATGTATGTATGTATGTATGTATGTATGTATGTATGTATGTATGTATGTATGTATGTATGTATGTATGTATGTATGTATGTATGTATGTATGTATGTATGTATTGTACCGACAACTATGTATGTATGTACTGACAACTATGTATGTATTGTACTGACAACTATGTATGTATTGTACTGACAACTATGTATGTATTGTACTGACAACTATGTATGTATTGTACAGACAACTCTGTATGTATTGTACTGACAGCTCTGTATGTATTGTACAGACAACTCTGTATGTATTGTACAGACAACTCTGTATGTATTGTACAGACAACTATGTATGTATTGTACTGACAACTATGTATGTATTGTACTGACAACTCTGTATGTATTGTACAACAACCAAACACAACAAAACACAACCAAACGACAACTATGTATGTATTGTACTGACAACTATGTATGTATTGTACTGACAACTCTGTATGTATTGTACAGACAACTCTGTATGTATTGTACTGACAGCTCTGTATGTATTGTACAGACAGCTCTGTATGTATTGTACAGACAACTCTGTATGTATTGTACAGACAACTCTGTATGTATTGTACCGACAACTATGTATGTATTGTACTGACAACTCTGTATGTATTGTACAGACAACTCTGTATGTATTGTACCGACAACTATGTATGTATTGTACTGACAACTCTGTATGTATTGTACTGACAACTATGTATGTATTGTACTGACAACTATGTATGTATTGTACAGACAACTATGTATGTATTGTACTGACAACTCTGTATGTATTGTACAGACAACTCTGTATGTATTGTACTGACAGCTCTGTATGTATTGTACAGACAGCTCTGTATGTATTGTACAGACAACTATGTTGTATTGTACTGACAACTATGTTGTATTGTACAGACAGCTCTGTATGTATTGTACAGACAACTCTGTATGTATTGTACCGACAACTATGTTGTATTGTACTGACAACTCTGTATGTATTGTACAGACAACTCTGTATGTATTGTACAGACAGCTCTGTATGTATTGTACAGACAACTCTGTATGTATTGTACAGACAACTCTGTATGTATTGTACTGACAACTCTGTATGTATTGTACTAAACTCAAGATTATACGATTTCGTCACTGGAGGCAAGTATTTGACAGCAAGCAGAGACACACGTTTTCAGCTTGTATATTGATATTCCCTGCCCTCCCTTCCAGTACAAGATAGATATTGGCTCATTGCTCATTAAACAATTCCTTGTCATTAATCCTTTCAGCTGGACCTTGATACAGTCATTTTGAACTCATTTATTACTCAAGACACTTTCAATACGTTTTTATTTTAAAGTATTTTAGTAGTGTTCATGTTGATCAAGATCAGTCCGCAAATGTTACAACCTCCGCAAATGTTACAACCTCGGCAATTGTTTTAAACTCCACAATTGTTTCCACCTCCGTGTTTTTAGCTGTTAATTATCATATTATGATGCTTCGATGTTCTTTCTGACAACGTTCTCATGACGTATAACTGTATTCCCAATTAAAGAGCAGACTACTTTAACCCTTTCAACACCACAGACCTCTAAATAGACTTACAAAAAGGTGATAGTTTCCTGCTCGGAACTTCCGCCATTTATTCTGTGGCCATTCTCAAGTAACAATCTGAGTACATTTCTATTACAAGCCATTATGAATATAGCAATCGAGCTTATGTGGGGTGTCTACACGGTGTAGTGACTGTGGTATATAGGGAGATTTGTACAGTCTCACTATGGAGCTAGCTTTTATAGCAGCACGGTAGAGTTTACACCTCCAGGTACTGAATGTTCAGGTAGCTGTGGGTTCAAACCTGACTTTGGCTAGGTTACTTTAACGGTTACTGAATGAGATGCAACACCTGCAACTTTAGTTGAAGTAGGTGTGAAATCTGACACACTCAACAATAGCTTGGAAAAATGCAAAACCTTCTGTACATGTACTGTAGATTCAGAGAAAAAAACGTTCACAGAGCAGTCAGAGCCATCAGCTAAGTGTCCCAAGTTCCAACAGAACATTATCTGCAGCTATGGTTGCTCAACAGATGGGAAGGCATAGAAACAACTTGGATTTCCAGAATGCCACATTATTCTATTCTATTCGGATTTCCAGAATGCCACATTATTCTATTCTATTCAGAAAATAATGGTCTATCGTATCTTCTCCTAAATGTCCAACACCTTGCGGGATGTAGACATGAATAGTATTGGGTAATATATGGAAATAAAGTCAATTAAGATACATATGCACATACTTTGAAAATCAAAAGAGTTTACCTGCATTCTTTGTGTTAGTTATTTTCACCTCTGTGCTTCTTATTTCCACCTGATGTCTACACATCTGATCATACATTGGTCATGTAAGCAATGTTAGTACAATAGAACACATAAGTGTATGTCACTCAACCCAAGCATTGATTGATCCTTTATGAAATCTTGTAACTGAAGTCACAGTGCATGACATAAGCTCACCCAGAAATGTGTGCATATAATCCTGTAATTGTGTTGCAGCTAGATCAGGTTTACAGGCTAATCTACCACAATCATGATCAACCCATTATTTCAAAAAGGAAATATTTAAAGCCCCTATTTTCCTTTTATTAATTCAAGTACGGTAGTGTTAACTGTAGTAACATTGAATGACCTTTCGTCATTTATTTGTAACATGCCCAAATTCTATTTCGGCCAATAATTTCGCATTTGCATATTTAGAATACCGAGGGCTTAGCGCACGACTATTCTAACTTTATTTTCAGAAATTATTCAGGTACTCAAAATCACTTTATTTTTTTCTAATATTGGTTTTTTCAAACTATTTTCTTCACTCGCATATCAAACAACTCTAAACACAAATACTTTCAATTTTTAAAAGATGTTTATTTTGCTTTTATACAACATTTGTTAACTTAGAATAAATAGTCTTGCATTAGAATTAGGCCATAGTTCAAGGCATTTGTTATGCAAGACTATTCTATCTCAAGTTAGATTAGTTTTGCACTGCAAAGTACTTTTACAATGCATCTTAACGGCTACATATTCATACTTGAGGATACATTGTTGACGTTCATTTAATTCTTAAAGCAGCCCTATATCGTATGAAATAAAAGATATTTGAAAAATTAAAATTTTACGTATAGGTAGCAATGCTGCTACACATTCTAACATTATACTTTGTATAATTACCGTATGTTCAATTAGTAAACAGTGTTTTTCTGAGATAAAACAAACTCGAAACCGAAAGTAGGACTTTTCGAGTCGATAGGTCACGCACTTGTTTACAATCGGAACGCATCGTCCGTACTTGTTTACATTCGGAATGCATCGTCCCCATTTGTCCCACATTGTCTTTTTTAATTGAATTACTTGAGATGTCGATTCATACCTCTCTTATCTAAGTTGTTTAGGGGTGAGGGGTTCAACATTAGAGGAAGAGAGATAGATAGTCATTCATATTCAAAATATTTTGACATTCCAACGTTGTTTTCTACATCCGCTGTTGTTTTACGCATGCGCGCTGTGCGTGTTTACATTTCGTGTGTTGATAAACTTATTACGTTTGTTGATAAAACAATTTGCGTATACGACGATGTATATTTATTGGATTTTTATTGTTTCTGAGCAACTATTTCGATTTTTGTAAACACACATACAGTAGTATTTATATTTTACCAAAAACATCCTTTATTACGATATACTAGTGCTACTTTAAAGCGAAACTACACAAGTGTTTTATTCTCCAAATATTTGCCACAGAATCCAAGTATTTCAACTAGTAAACAAACATTGTATACGACATTTGGTGACATAACAAAATAATAATAACTGGTTCTGGTCATTTTCTAATGTTGCTAAAACCTGTGGCGTAATGAATCACGTGTATCCTGAATAAAAACATTATGGTACAGATTTACCATTATATCTCACATTATGGTACAGATTTACCATTATATCTCACATTATGGTACAGATTTACCATTATATCTCACATTATGGTACAGATTTACCATTATATCTCACATTATGGTACAGATTTACCATTATATCTCACATTATGGTACAGATTTAACATTATATCTCACATTATGGTACAGATTTAACATTATATCTCACATTTGTGCTATGTATAATTATTTTTAGACTAATCTGATTAAAATTATCTATAAACGACAGCATCACACGTTTACTATAGACTCCAATTTAGGAAAGAGGCTGACAAGTATATGTAATCCTACTTTCCCTTTTGAGAGTTTGTAGATCGCAAAAACACTGCTTATTGATTGAAACTTAGTGTTCAAATTATTTCAGATGAATTAGAAATAGCAATGCATGATTTTGTGATGTAATGTCACTTTAAAACATTATTGAAAATACTTAAAAACTATTATACATTCAGACAACTTAAAGCGACACTATATCAGTGAAAACACAACTTTATACAGAATGTAATTTCCTATTATATCCTCAGACCCTGGGCAGACAGCAGTGATGTGCAGGCTGGTTTGGATCCGCAGACCCTGGGCAGACAGCAGTGATGTGCAGGCTGGTCTGGACCCTCAGACCCTTGACAGACATCAGTGATGTGCAGGCTGGTTTGGATCCTCAGACCCTGGACAGACAGCAGTGATGTGCAGGCTGGTCTGGACCCTCAGACCCTTGACAGACATCAGTGATGTGCAGGCTGGTTTGGATCCTCAGACCCTGGACAGACAGCAGTGATGTGCAGGCTGGTCTGGGTCAATGTTGGTCGCAAATCTAAATTGTTCACATTTACATCAATGTGCTTTTATTGCTAGTACAGATAAACTTCGTCACCTCCATTAAGACAGACTATACGTAAATCGATGGTCCTGATAAACAAATTTCAGCAAGAACCGACCACATGACCAACATTTTTTAAGAACCGATTTCGTGGATGAAAATTGTCCGTATCCGACGCGTTTTATACCATCACAACATAATTCAATGTAAGCGCGATTTTGATTGGTCGGTGCAATTTGAACTACTAATCAAGGAGCAGAAAAAAATCTAGTCTCGCGCAGGTTGAAGGTCATTTCAAAAACATCTTTGTAACCCATTTAATATAAGTTGAAAGAACTTGTTTCGCAATCGAGCTAAAATAAATTTGTATAAAGTGACATGTAATCCGTAAATATATTTTATGAAAATCACTTAGTTTCATAGTAGATGTGGCTATCTTACATTATGACTGAAATTGTTCCGATTCGTAGCAATTTGCGAAACAGCTGATCTGTTTTAACTCGCGATAATGACTCAGAATTTTAGTTGATTTCGCAAATGATGCTAACTACACATATTATTTATGGATACAAATGTATTTAAATTCAAAGTTTCAAAGATATTGCTGAAATGAATATTCCGCTTTATATGATTAGTGGTTAATTATATATAAAATTATAATACAGATACAATTACAGTCGAACTTCGTTGCCTCAAACTCGGTTAACTAGAAAACCACCGTTTGCTCGAACACGTCATTTGGTCCCGCCAATAAATGTAATTTTCTTCGTGTGAATAACGAATTAGACGAAAATTCATTTCCCAAGTCTATGTAGTTTCGATGTAGTGGCATGCAGGGTGTTTAGGCCATTCAGCATATGGACATATCGACAGAAAGACGCGTTTTATTTGTGTGCGTGTATTATAAACCATTAACACTCTCACAAGCGATACCATTAACACAGGCGAGCAAAGCCAGTTAAATTGTAATATCTAGGAATTGGAATCGGAGATACGTGAACAGAGACACGAAATCAATTCCTTAAAGGAGGAAGTGAGAGGCAATTCTCTTTCCGTGAAAGCAGAAGTCAAACGTATAAAGACAGAACACGACCTGAAATGGAGTTACGAGGGGAACACAATTCAACACAAGTTCAATTCACAGCTGCACGAACATTGGAAGCAAGTAAACTGGGCTCTATCGAACAGCAAGCCCGAGTACGCCAGCGAGTTAGTGCATGATTGCTGTAAGTCTGTGAAGAAGAGAAATAAACTTATTCATATAGCGGACACTTCCGTAAGGCGGTTGGGAAACCTTTCGTTAATATGAATGCAATCCCGTCGCCAGCGATTCCGACAACTAATCGAGAATCAACCGAGCAGATTCTAGGGCGGTCAGGAAGAAGACAACCACTCAGAACAAATTGATAATCCAGCAAGGAAGTGATGTGGCAGGAGACATAAACTTAGAAGATGAGTAGTCATATACATGTAATAGATTTGATCTCGATGATAATCCAGCAAGGAAGTGATGCGGCAGTAGACATAAACAGTTAAACTTAGAAGATGAGTAGTCTTATACATGTAATAGATTTCATCTCGATGAGATCAGGTTTACGGACAATATATGAGGGTGACACCCCCCTCCGAATCCGTAACAAGATGTTTTTTTATATATGAAGAACAATCGTAATCCAATCAGAACGCTCGTTTCAACGCTGGTTTCAACGCGAATTGCGCCGCTTTAGAATTTTTCAAAACAAATTGAAAATGCTACGAAATCTCTTTTTGAGGTACATTTTTGCCGAATAAACATACAGGTTAGTGGAAACACATTTTATTGATAATGTTATTCACAGTTAAAACTCTCCCGTCGAAGATTTTTTTTGTTGCTGACAGAACCCGTGTCCTAGTATGGAAATGTGACCTGCTATGGCCAATGTATGTGGCAATTGTTTGCAAAGTATACATGCATGCAGCTTAAAGTTGTGTTTTATTTGAAGAACAATATAAAGACTCGGGATAGGCGTTATATTTGGACAGCTTTGTACAAAATTGTTTCAGATAGGGCCATTTTACTGATCGATGCGAAATCTGACATCCCACAGAGTAGAATCCCTGTACTTAAATATATATATATACTAGTACCCCCAAACGTGCCGAATCCCTGTGGTTAAATTGGTAATAGAACGTAGATTATTGTCCAAGAAAACAATTTATATTGGAAATCTTGCGTACTGAATACCAAAAGATGTTTTTATTGCGTACCGCGTACGACGCTCTTGCGTCCCGAATACGGAATAAACAGGCCCTGAATCCCGCGTTCCAAAAAGGGGCGGGGGTGTCACCCTCATATATATGAATACGAGCAAGGCCAAAAAGATATTATAGTCAAAAATAGATTGCGAGATCATTTACAATTTTGGAAAGATATTGGCGCCAATCCTTTCATTACCGACACCATTCAAAATGGGCATAAAATACCTTTTTAGTACACAAAACAATAGATCTGCTTTAAAAGTGTGAATTTGTCTCGGAGGCTGTCAGTAATTTGTTTGAAAGAGACTTGGTTGTTAAATGCGAGCGAGTGTGCGAGACAATAGCAAAAATAGGCTTATACTGGATTTGAGAGCCGTTAATTCACATGTATGGAAACAGTCTGTTAAATTTGAAGATCTGACCTTAGCATTAATGTACATGAAAGCAAATTGTTGGTTGATCAAGTTTGACATTCATTCCACCTATCACTTTGTTGATATTTACTTGCCTCATACAGAATATTTAGGTTTCGCCTGGCCAGATAATCTGGTAACTTAAGGTACTACAAATGTTTAGTTCTCCCATTCGGATTATCCTCAGCTTGTTATATTTACACTAAGCTGATGTGGCCTTTAATATCTAAGTGAAGGGGTGAAGTCCAAAAGGTCATCATGTTTCTGGATGATGGATTCGGGGCAGGGGACACTTTCGAACAAACGAAACATATGTCAAAGGTAATTAAAGGTGACTTGATCTTGTCAGGTTTTGTACCAAAAGTAGACAAATCTTGCTGGGAACCAACCCAGGTACTTACATGGCTTGGGGCCGTGTTAAATTCTGTACGGTTCATCGTGCACATACCAGAGCAGCGAATATCAAAAGCCAAGCAAACTATCGATTATTTGCAGTAAAAAAACCAACTGCCAGCAGCCTGTGAATAAAGTCGCAAGTTTTGTGGGATAAATAATATCCATGAGTATTGTATTGGGCTCAGTTTCACAAATCATGACCAGGTATCTAAGTATGGTCACACGTATTACACACTCATGGTATTCTATGATACATCTATCAGTCATGACCAGGTATCTAAGTATGGTCACACGTATTACACACTCATGGTATTCTATGATACATCTATCAGTCATGACCAGGTATCTAAGTATGGTTACACTTATTACACACTCATGGTATTCTATGATACATCTATCAGTCATGACCAGGTATCTAAGTATGGTTACACTTATTACACACTCATGGTATTCTATGATACATCTATCAGTCATGACCAGGTATCTAAGTAGGGTCACACTTATTACACACTCATGGTATTCTATGATACATCTATCAGTCATGACCAGGTATCTAAGTATGGTTACACTTATTACACACTCATGGTATTCTATGATACATCTATCAGTCATGACCAGGTATCTAAGTATGGTTACACTTATTACACACTCATGGTATTCTATGATACATCTATCAGTCATGACCAGGTATCTAAGTATGGTTACACTTATTACACACTCATGGTATTCTATGATACATCTATCAGTCATGACCAGGTATCTAAGTAGGGTTACACTTATTACACACTCATGGTATTCTATGATACATCTATCAGTCATGACCAGGTATCTAAGTATGGTTACACTTATTACACACTCATGGTATTCTATGATACATCTATCAGTCATGACCAGGTATCTAAGTATGGTTACACTTATTACACACTCATGGTATTCTATGATACATCTATCAGTCATGACCAGGTATCTAAGTATGGTTACACTTATTACACACTCATGGTATTCTATGATACATCTATCAGTCATGACCAGGTATCTAAGTAGGGTTACACTTATTACACACTCATGGTATTCTATGATACATCTATCAGTCATGACCAGGTATCTAAGTAGGGTCACACTTATTACACACTCATGGTATTCTATGATACATCTATCAGTCATGACCAGGTATCTAAGTAGGGTTACACTTATTACACACTCATGGTATTCTATGATACATCTATCAGTCGAGAGCAAAATTAAATGTTAGGAAATTAGTGAGTTCTGCCACATGTACCAGGATAGTGTACAGTGACGCGAGTAGTACAGGATAGTGTACAGTGACGCGAGTAGTACAGGATAGTGTACAGTTACGCGAGTAGTACAGGATAGTGTACAGTTACGCGAGTAGTACAGGATAGTGTACAGTGACGCGAGTAGTACAGGATAGTGTACAGTGACGCGAGTAGTACAGGATAGTGTACAGTGACGCGAGTAGTACAGGATAGTGTACAGTGACGCGAGTAGTACAGGATAGTGTACAGTGACGCGAGTAGTACAGGATAGTGTACAGTGACGCGAGTAGTACAGGATAGTGTACAGTGACGCGAGTAGTACAGGATAGTGTACAGTGACGCGAGTAGTACAGGATAGTGTACAGTGACGCGAGTAGTACAGGATAGTGTACAGTTACGCGAGTAGTACAGGATAGTGTACAGTTACGCGAGTAGTACAGGATAGTGTACAGTTACGCGAGTAGTACAGGATAGTGTACAGTTACGCGAGTAGTACAGGATAGTGTACAGTTACGCGAGTAGTACAGGATAGTGTACAGTGACGCGAGTAGTACAGGATAGTGTACAGTGACGCGAGTAGTACAGGATAGTGTACAGTTACGCGAGTAGTACAGGATAGTGTACAGTGACGCGAGTAGTACAGGATAGTGTACAGTGACGCGAGTAGTACAGGATAGTGTACAGTGACGCGAGTAGTACAGGATAGTGTACAGTGACGCGAGTAGTACAGGATAGTGTACAGTGACGCGAGTAGTACAGGATAGTGTACAGTGACGCGAGTAGTACAGGATAGTGTACAGTGACGCGAGTAGTACAGGATAGTGTACAGTGACGCGAGTAGTACAGGATAGTGTACAGTGACGCGAGTAGTACAGGATAGTGTACAGTGACGCGAGTAGTACAGGATAGTGTACAGTGACGCGAGTAGTACAGGATAGTGTACAGTGACGCGAGTAGTACAGGATAGTGTACAGTGACGCGAGTAGTACAGGATAGTGTACAGTGACGCGAGTAGTACAGGATAGTGTACAGTGACGCGAGTAGTACAGGATAGTGTACAGTGACGCGAGTAGTACAGGATAGTGTACAGTGACGCGAGTAGTACAGGATAGTGTACAGTGACGCGAGTAGTACAGGATAGTGTACAGTGACGCGAGTAGTACAGGATAGTGTACAGTGACGCGAGTAGTACAGGATAGTGTACAGTGACGCGAGTAGTACAGGATAGTGTACTACGCGAGTAGTACAGGATAGTGTACAGTGACGCGAGTAGTACAGGATAGTGTACAGTGACGCGAGTAGTACAGGATAGTGTACAGTGACGCGAGTAGTACAGGATAGTGTACAGTGACGCGAGTAGTACAGGATAGTGTACAGTGACGCGAGTAGTACAGGATAGTGTACAGTGACGCGAGTAGTACAGGATAGTGTACAGTGACGCGAGTAGAACAGGATAGTGTACAGTGACGCGAGTAGTACAGGATAGTGTACAGTGACGCGAGTAGTACTGGTTTGGCGGGTTATGAATTCAAACATATACAGGCGTAGTGCATGATACAATGTTCATGGTCCGCTCACGTTCAAACATATACAGGCGTAGTGCATGATACAATGTTCATGGTCCGCTCACGTTCAAACATATACAGACGTAGTGCATGATACAATGTTCATGGTCCGCTCACGTTCAAACATATACAGGCGTAGTGCATGATACATGGTCTGCTCACATTCAAACATATACAGGCGTAGTGCATGATACAATGTTCATGGTCCGCTCACGTTCAAACATATACAGGCGTAGTGCATGATACAATGTTCATGGTCCGCTCACGTTCAAACATATACTGGAGTAGTGCATGATGCATGGTCTGCTCACATTCAAACATATACAGGCATAGTGCATGATACAATGTTCATGGTCCGCTCACGTTCAAACATATACTGGAGTAGTGCATGATGCATGGTCTGCTCACATTCAAACATATACAGGCATAGTGCATGATACAATGTTCATGGTCCGCTCACGTTCAAACATATACTGGAGTAGTGCATGATGCATGGTCTGCTCACATTCAAACATATACAGGCATAGTGCATGATACAATGTTCATGGTCCGCTCACGTTCAAACATATACTGGAGTAGTGCATGATGCATGGTCTGCTCACATTCAAACATATACAGGCATAGTGCATGATACAATGTTCATGGTCCGCTCACGTTCAAACATATACTGGAGTAGTGCATGATGCATGGTCTGCTCACATTCAAACATATACAGGCATAGTGCATGATACAATGTTCATGGTCCGCTCACGTTCAAACATATACTGGAGTAGTGCATGATGCATGGTCTGCTCACATTCAAACATATACAGGCATAGTGCATGATACAATGTTCATGGTCCGCTCACGTTCAAACATATACTGGAGTAGTGCATGATGCATGGTCTGCTCACATTCAAACATATACAGGCATAGTGCATGATACAATGTTCATGGTCCGCTCACGTTCAAACATATACTGGAGTAGTGCATGATACATGGTCTGCTCACATTCAAACATATACAGGCGTAGTGCATGATACAATGTTCATGGTCCGCTCACGTTCAAACATATACTGGAGTAGTGCATGATACATGGTCTGCTCACATTCAAACATATACAGGCGTAGTGCATGATACAATGTTCATGGTCCGCTCACGTTCAAACATATACTGGAGTAGTGCATGATGCATGGTCTGCTCACATTCAAACATATACAGGCGTAGTGAATGATACAATGTTCATGGTCCGCTCACGTTCAAACATATACTGGAGTAGTGCATGATACATGGTCTGCTCACGTGCAAACATATACAGGCGTAGTGCATGATACATGGTCTGCTCACATTCAAACATATACAGGCGTGCCGTAGTGAATGATACAATGTTCATGGTCCGCTCACGTTCAAACATATACTGGAGTAGTGCATGATACATGGTCTGCTCACGTGCAAACATATACAGGCGTAGTGCATGATACATGGTCTGCTCACATTCAAACATATACAGGCGTGCCGTAGTGAATGATACAATGTTCATGGTCCGCTCACGTTCAAACATATACTGGAGTAGTGCATGATACATGGTCTGCTCACGTGCAAACATATACAGGCGTAGTGCATGATACATGGTCTGCTCACATTCAAACATATACAGGTGTAGTGCATGATACATGGTCTGCTCACGTTCAAACATATACAGGCGTAGTGCATGATACATGGTCTGCTCACGTTCAAACATACAGATGTAGTGCATGATACATGGTCTGCTCACGTTCAAACATATACAGGTGTAGTGCATGATACATGGTCTGCTCACATTCAAACATATACAGGCGTAGTGCATGATACATGGTCTGCTCACATTCAAACATATACAGGCATAGTGCATGATACATGTTCTGCTCACGTTCAAACATATACAGACGTATTGCATGATACATGGTCAGCACATGTTCAAACATATACAGATGTAGTGCACGATACATGGTCTGCACATGTTCTAACATATAGGCTACAGGCGTAGTGCATGATACATGGTCTGCTCACGTTCAAACATATACAGATGTAGTGCATGATACATGGTCTGCTCATGTTCAAACATATACAGACGTAGTGCATGATACATGGTCTGCTCATGTTCAAACATACAGATGTAGTGCATGATACATGGTCTGCTCACGTTCAAACATATACAGATATAGTGCATGATACATGGTCTGCTCACATTCAAACATATACAGGCGTAGTGCATGATACAGGGTCTGCACACATTCAAACATATACAGGCATAGTGCACGATACATGGTCTGCTCACGAACGGAGTAAATCCTATACCAGGAGAGAACTATGTGCAGTACATTGGGTATTATTGGCTTTAACACAAAGTTTAAGTAACCACAGAGTTACATGGTTTAGTGATAACACAGGGGCATTGTTTCTAAAGGTTCAATGAAGCCTGACCTACACATGCTGGCTATGGATATATTCAAGATTTGCATGCACAATTCCATACATTTGGAATTGGAATGGTTACACAGGGAGCAAAATGCAAAAGCAGATTATTTCTCTAAAGTGGTAGAAAATAATGACTGGGGTATAACCCGAATCATTTTACAATTATTGCAAGATAAAATGGGGATTTTAGAGATTGATTTATTTGCGTCTCAACATAATGCCAAATTGTCACGATTAAATTCAAGGTTCTGGTGCGAAGGTTCTTTAGGGATAGATGCATTTACATTCGACTGGGACAGCGTGGTGGGATTGTACCACCAATAACTCTAATACCATGTGTACTAGCAAAAATGGAATCTTGTATGGCAGGTGGAGTTTTGGTCGTCTATCTATCTATCTTCCTATTAGTCAAACCCCTGATGGGGACCTTAGACTTTGACGCGCGTCAACTGACAAGAATGTTAGTAAGAAATGAAATAAAAGATGATAAAAGAATGATGTTAGGTTGGTTAAAAACAGGTTAAGAACAGGGCAGGTTTATTTAGGGAGAAACATGTTCAATCCGACTTACAGCCAGACTGAACGGTGGGCCAGACAAGGTGACAATATCTGGGGGCAAAGCATTCCAGTGGACAATGGTTCTTGGAAAGAAGGAATATTTATGGTAGTCAGTCACTGCTTGGATCTGTCGGAATGCTTGGGAATGGGATGTTCTGGAAGATCTTGTATTTGGGGTAAGGTAGTTTTCAGCTTGAATGGCAACTTGGTTATGGAGGATGTTGTGGAACATAACCAATCTTTGGTCGTGCCAGAATGGAAATAAGCAAATTGTTGGCACATGAAGGAAATAAGTTTTTTAAACCATTTATGATATCAAGGACTGGATGCTTGGTAACGGGACAGGTGTGTGGACAGGTGTGATCCTGGACAGGTGTGATCCTGGACAGGTGTGTGGACAGGTGTGTGGACAGGTGTGATCCTGGACAGGTGTGTGGACAGGTGTGTGGACAGGTGTGACCCTGGACAGGTGTGATCCTGGACAGGTGTGACCTGGGACAGGTGTGATCCTGGACAGGTGTGATCCTGGACAGGTGTGATCCTGGACAGGTGTGATCCTGGACAGGTGTGTGGACAGGTGTGATGGACAGGTGTGTGGACAGGTGTGTGGACAGGTGTGTGGACAGGTGTGTGGACAGGTGTGACCCTGGACAGGTGTGATCCTGGACAGGTGTGACCTGGGACAGGTGTGATCCTGGACAGGTGTGATCCTGGACAGGTGTGTGGACAGGTGTGACCCTGGACAGGTGTGTGGACAGGTGTGTGGACAGGTGTGACCCTGGAGAGGTGTGTGGACAGGTGTGTGGACAGGTGTGTGGACAGGTGTGTGGACAGGTGTGTGGACAGGTGTGTGGACAGGGTGTGGACAGGTGTGACCCTGGACAGGTGTGTGGACAGGTGTGACCCTGGACAGGTGTGACCCTGGACAGGTGTGACCCTGGACAGGTGTGACCCTGGACAGGTGTGTGGACAGGTGTGTGTGGACAGGTGTGTGGACAGGTGTGTGGACAGGTGTGACCCGGGACAGGTGTGTGGACAGGTGTGACCCGGCAGGTGTGGACAGGTGTGTGGACAGGTGTGACCCTGGACAGGTGTGTGGACAGGTGTGATCCTGGACAGGTGTGACCCCGGACAGGTGTGTGGACAGGTGTGACCCTGGACAGGTGTGACCCCGGACAGGTGTGTGGACAGGTGTGACCCTGGACAGGTGTGACCCCGGACAGGTGTGTGGACAGGTGTGACCCTGGACAGGTGTGACCCCGGACAGGTGTGTGGACAGGTGTGACCCTGGACAGGTGTGACCCCGGACAGGTGTGTGGACAGGTGTGACCCTGGACAGGTGTGACCCCGGACAGGTGTGTGGACAGGTGTGTGGACAGGTGTGACCCTGGACAGGTGTGACCCTGGACAGGTGTGACCCCGTTTGGGACACAAACACACAACACAAGACAACCTTCTTGATTCTACCACTGTTTGGTGGGCCTAAAAATGCAGTATACATACATACTGAAGTACAATACACCTTGTTCTATAACCTATTTTATGGTACATATTTATTTATATATCTGAACATTACTTACTATATGTAGTGTTTAAATGAAATTGACAAGAAAAATTATAACTGCCATTAACTGGCCAATTTCTTGTCCAATACACATAAATATACATCTAAACTACACCTTAATCTAAAATAATGTGGTCATACCTCAAATCAAATCAAATATATACACTATACCTGGTCCCTAAGCGGGGTCACACCTGTCCAGGGTCACACCTGTCCCATATTCGGATGCTTTTACCCATGGATAGAAATGATTACATACCATGCAGAAAAGGATCAGGATTATTCGATGTTAGTGACCTAAAATTCAAAATGTTAGACTTATTCTTAATGTTTAACACAGGAGATAACTAAGATGCTGCTATTAATAGTGGAAAGAAAATGGGATTGCTTACCCTTGATTTAAGTTACATTGGAGGAAATTACACATAGGGTGGAAATGGAGTACAGACTTTTTTTATTGATTGAGCTTATAAAGACCTACGGCAACATTTTTTGGAGGGTGTGCACAATTTCATCTATTGGCATTTTTTAACCAGCTGATGATAATGATATGAGTTGTGGACATTTTAATGTTTTCAGGGGTGGGTGCGAGCAGCCATTTGTTTTGTTATGGTATTATAGTCATCTAATCACATAAATAACCCTTGCAGTAGATTCATCATGCTTAAAAACCTATGAAACTTAAAAATTATGTCTCTGTCACAAATACTTATAATATGATTTTGGGGGTGCACGTAGCAGCTATATTGGATTTAAAAAATGCCTATGGATGAAATTTTGCACACCCTCCAAAAATATTGTCTTACGGCTTTATATAGTATCAATCAACAAAAAAGGTCTGTACTCCAATTCCACCTTTAGGGTCATATGCTCAATATTCCTCCTGACTAGTAGTAGTACACATGTACATGTGTTTAGCCGTAGTTTAATCTGTGATAACGTTTGTTTTTGCAGAGGTACAGTAAGGACATTGACAAGCTATCTGAAGTTCTGGCGGACAAGGCGTAGAGCTTACCCGGCCTGCTGAGTGAAAAAAGAGCTGAGAATACTCATATCAGTTACAAGCGGGGCTTTAACAGGTGGCGTAAATGGACATTAGTTAAGCCTCAGTCACACATTCAGGATGTTTACTGCTGTCCTTCATAGGACCACTCCCGATTCAAATTTGTTAAAAGTCTGATCAAGATGTTGCGATTCATGGCGGGAAATTTATACTTTATTAAAATTTGTAAAAACATTTATTTAATCATGACAACAATCCGATATTGTTCAGGAAGCGTCCCGATTCAGCCGTTTCCAGCAGGATTCGTCCCGATTTTCCCATTCTCAATCCGATTCTGATCCGTTTGTATTTTTCACATGGTAAAATACTTCCGTTAGAAAACCGTTAGTCACGTGTTAGTCCCATCCAATATAAACTGACAAGGATTCTCGGCTAATCTGGAGTGTTGGAGGCCTGGAATGAAGTCGCACTGAAGTCCCACCTCCCCAAACGTCACCTCCCATGAGCGACACCCTCTTTATAACGTCGCCTTTATTCCCACTTGTTGCGTTTTAATACAATTTCACCTCTCATGAACGACACCTCCCAACAACACACAACGACAGTCAATTTCCCACCCAACAATACAGAAAACCTCCCAAGAACAGACAAATATTTGGCTGAAAAAGAACGAACGTGTGGCTGTATGTGTCATCATCTATCAACTATCTTAATCTAGGACCATATCCGGGGGGGCAAAAATTCCACATGCTGGACCATAAGTGTGAAAATAATTATTGTTTACGTTGTGTGTTTTACGTTTATTTATCGTCGCTATCGGTTGCCCATATGAGCGACGCCTCCTGAAGAGATTAGTCATTTTAGATTTTGGAGGATAGTGCAATGATACAGACAGAGACCCAGTCCAGAGTCTCCTCTGGTTCTTTTACGTGCACGGTGTAAAGCACCGACACGAGACATCGGTTTAACGTCCCATCTGAAAGACTTAATTTTATTAGGGTCAGACCGGGGATCGAACCTGCGACCCCTGGATTACCAGTCCAGCGTGTTACCACTGGACTATAGATCCATCTGTAATTGTTTAAGGATATTCTAAAATATATATATATATAACACATGATTGGCAGGTTATACCGCGTATATCTTTTGAGTATATCCTTTGATCGCTTAAGATGAAGAAAAAGGGAAATTTGCAGGTGCATCCCTTATATGGACATGCCTCGTCTGTCAACAGAGGTGACAACAACAATAGTGTCTACAACAAATTGGGCATACAATAGGCATATTGGCTGCAACAACACTGGCATATAAAAGGCATATTGTCTATAACAACTCGGGCATACAACAGGCATATTGTCTACAACAACTCGGTCATACAACAGGCATATTGTCTACAACAACTCGGGCATACAACAGGCATATTGTCTACAACAACTCGGGCATACAACAGGCATATTGTCTACAACAACTCGGGCATACAACAGGCATATTGTCTACAACAACTCGGTCATACAACAGGCATATTGTCTGCAACAACTCGGGCATACAACAGGCGTATTGTCTGCAACAACTTGGTCATACAACCGGCATATTGTCTGCAACAACACTGGCATACAACAGGCATATTGTCTGCAACAACTCGGGCATACAACAGGCATATTGTCTACAACAACTCGGGCATACAACAGGCATATTGTCTGCAACAACTTGGTCATACAACCGGCATATTGTCTGCAACAACACTGGCATACAACAGGCATATTGTCTGCGAACAACTTGGTCATACAACCGGCATATTGTCTGCAACAACACTGGCATACAACAGGCATATTGTCTGCAACACCACTGGCATACAACAGGCATATTGTCTGCAACAACTCAGGCATACAACAGGCATATTGTCTGTAACAACTCGGGCATACATCAGGCATATTGTCTGCAACACCACTGGCATATAACAGGCATATTGTCTGCAACACCATTGGCATATAACAGGCATATTGTCTGCAACACCACTGGCATACAACAGGCATATTGGCTGCAACAACTCGGGCATACAACAGGCATATCGGCTGCAACACCACTGGCATACAACAGGCATATTGGCTGCAACACCACTGGCATATAACAGGCATATTGTCTGCAACACCACTGGCATACAACAGGCATATTGGCTGCAACACTACTGGCATACAACAGGCATATTGTCTATAACAACTCGGGCATACAACAGGCATATTGGCTGCAACAACTCGGGCATACAACAGGCATATTGTCTATAACAACTCGGGCATACAACAGGCATATTGTCTACAACAACTCGGGCATACAACAGGCATATTGTCTATAACAACTCGGGCATACAACAGGCATATTGTCTATAACAACTCGGGCATACAACAGGCATATTGTCTACAACAACTCGGGCATACAACAGGCATATGAATGAATGAATGGTGTTTTACGGCGCATCGACATCTAAGGTCATGTAGCGCGCATTAAAGTTATGTTTATTGTCGAGTGTATAAAATAAAATTCTATATAAGTATATGCATTACGTAACAATTAATACTAAGAAGTTATAAAGACGTAAGATTAATTACAGGTAATATATGAATGAATGATTACTACAAAGGCATGATTAACAATTGATATCACAGCTTATTATAAATTCCTATTGCCTTGATAAATGATATGATGGACTCTACTCTGATAGAGTCGAAGAGTGTTTTAATGTTGTCCACATTGTAGTACTGCAACCGGATTGGTTGAAGGTCAACACAGTGTATTAAGATATGCTCCACCGTGTATAGAGTATTGCATGGGATACATTCTGGTGCATCATCTCGTGACAACAGCCATGAATGTGATATTCGAGAATGACCAATCCTGAGACGGGCAAGAATGACTTCTTCTCGACGAATAGGCCTGTAAATTGGGCACCATTCGCCAAGTGTTGGTTTGACCGAATGAAGTTTGTTAAAAATTTCACCATCCCATTGGGCCTGCCAAGAGGATTGAATTAAGGTAAGAATTGTAGATTTAAAATCGGTATAACACACTTTAATCCTAGAAATTGATAATGACAAAGCCAGCTTTGCATTCTGGTCAGCCATTTCATTACCTTTTATTCCCATATGACTCGGAAGCCAGCAGAACACAAATGTATTTGTTTCTGAAAGGGAAGAAATCCTTTCAAGCAAAGTACAAACAATAGGATTTTCAAACTTTTCATAATACAAAGCCTGTAAAACAGACAAGGAATCAGAGAAAATGATATATTGAACATAGTGTGATTCCACTGCAAGATCTAGAGCGAGATCTATGGCCTTCAGTTCGGCAGAGAAAATTGAGGACTTGTTTGGAAGTCTACATTTCCGATTTTTATTCCCAAAGATTGCTGCTGACGCAACAGTGTCACCAGCTTTTGAACCATCTGTGTATATGGCTTTGAAGTCAGAATAAAATTCCCTGATTTCATGATATTTTGTTTGAAACTGGCTCCTGTCTGTAATAGACTTTTTATCAGAAGTGAGATCAAAGCGAAACTCGGCAGTTTTAAGGGTCCAAGGAGGAGAATCTGGGATTTTATACTGTGCAATAGATTTCATGTCAATATGTAGGTCATCTAGACATTGTTCCATGCGTATACCTAGTGGGGCAATAGCTCTCGGTTTTCTTTGAAACTGCACTTTAAACAACAGGCATATTGTCTACAACAACTCGGGCATACAACAGGCATATTGTCTACAACAACTCGGTCATACAACAGGCATATTGTCTACAACAACTCGGGCATACAACAGGTATATTGTCTACAACAACTCGGGCATACAACAGGCATATTGTCTACAACAACTCGGGCATACAACAGGCATATTGTCTGCAACAACTCGGGCATACAACAGGCATATTGTCTGCAACAACAACAGGCATATTGTCTGCAACAACTCGGGCATACAACAGGAGTATTGACTGCAACAACTCAGGCATACAACAGGAGTATTGACTGCAACAATTCAGGCATACAACAGGAGTATTGACTGCAACAACTCGGGCATACAACAGGAGTATTGACTGCAACAACTCGGGCATAAAACTAGCATATTGTCTGCAACAACTCAGGCATACAACAGGCGTATTGTCTACAACAAGCGTATTGTCTGCAACAACGTGGGAATACAACAGGCGTATTGTCTGCAACAACTCGGGCATAAAACAGGTGTATTGCCTGCAACAACTCGGGCATAAAACTGGCATATTGTCTGCAACAACTCAGGCATACAACAGGCGTATTGTCTACAACAACTCGGTCATACAAGAGGCGTATTGTCTGCAACAACTCAGGCATACAACAGGTGTATTGTCTACAACAACTCGGGCATACAACAGGCGTATTGTCTACAACAACTCGGGCATACAACAGGCGTATTGTCTACAACAACTCGGGCATACAACAGGCGTATTGTCTGCAACAACTCAGGCATACAACAGGCGTATTGTCTACAACAACTCGGTCATACAACAGGCGTATTGTCTACAACAACTCGGTCATACAACAGGCGTATTGTCTGCAACACCACTGGCATATAACAGGCATATTGTCTGCAACACCACTGGCATACAACAGGCATATTGGCTGCAACAACTCGGGCATACAACAGGCATATCGGCTGCAACACCACTGGCATACAACAGGCATATTGGCTGCAACACCACTGGCATATAACAGGCATATTGTCTGCAACACCACTGGCATACAACAGGCATATTGGCTGCAACACTACTGGCATACAACAGGCATATTGTCTATAACAACTCGGGCATACAACAGGCATATTGGCTGCAACAACTCGGGCATACAACAGGCATATTGTCTATAACAACTCGGGCATACAACAGGCATATTGTCTACAACAACTCGGGCATACAACAGGCATATTGTCTATAACAACTCGGGCATACAACAGGCATATTGTCTATAACAACTCGGGCATACAACAGGCATATTGTCTACAACAACTCGGGCATACAACAGGCATATGAATGAATGAATGGTGTTTTACGGCGCATCGACATCTAAGGTCATGTAGCGCGCATTAAAGTTATGTTTATTGTCGAGTGTATAAAATAAAATTCTATATAAGTATATGCATTACGTAACAATTAATACTAAGAAGTTATAAAGACGTAAGATTAATTACAGGTAATATATGAATGAATGATTACTACAAAGGCATGATTAACAATTGATATCACAGCTTATTATAAATTCCTATTGCCTTGATAAATGATATGATGGACTCTACTCTGATAGAGTCGAAGAGTGTTTTAATGTTGTCCATATTGTAGTACTGCAACCGGATTGGTTGAAGATCAACACAGTGTATTAAGATATGCTCCACCGTGTATAGAGTATTGCATGGGATACATTCTGGTGCATCATCTCGTGACAACAGCCATGAATGTGATATTCGAGAATGACCAATCCTGAGACGGGCAAGAATGACTTCTTCTCGACGAATAGGCCTGTAAATTGGGCACCATTCGCCAAGTGTTGGTTTGACCGAATGAAGTTTGTTAAAAATTTCACCATCCCATTGGGCCTGCCAAGAGGATTGAATTAAGGTAAGAATTGTAGATTTAAAATCGGTATAACACACTTTAATCCTAGAAATTGATAATGACAAAGCCAGCTTTGCATTCTGGTCAGCCATTTCATTACCGTTTATTCCCATATGACTCGGAAGCCAGCAGAACACAAATGTATTTGTTTCTGAAAGGGAAGAAATCCTTTCAAGCAAAGTACAAACAATAGGATTTTCAAACTTTTCATAATACAAAGCCTGTAAAACAGACAAGGAATCAGAGAAAATGATATATTGAACATAGTGTGATTCCACTGCAAGATCTAGAGCGAGATCTATGGCCTTCAGTTCGGCAGAGAAAATTGAGGACTTGTTTGGAAGTCTACATTTCCGATTTTTATTCCCAAAGATTGCTGCTGACGCAACAGTGTCACCAGCTTTTGAACCATCTGTGTATATGGCTTTGAAGTCAGAATAAAATTCCCTGATTTCATGATATTTTGTTTGAAACTGGCTCCTGTCTGTAATAGACTTTTTATCAGAAGTGAGATCAAAGCGAAACTCGGCAGTTTTAAGGGTCCAAGGAGGAGAATCTGGGATTTTATACTGTGCAATAGATTTCATGTCAATATGTAGGTCATCTAGACATTGTTCCATGCGTATACCTAGTGGGGCAATAGCTCTCGGTTTTCTTTGAAACTGCACTTTAAACAACAGGCATATTGTCTACAACAACTCGGGCATACAACAGGCATATTGTCTACAACAACTCGGTCATACAACAGGCATATTGTCTACAACAACTCGGGCATACAACAGGTATATTGTCTACAACAACTCGGGCATACAACAGGCATATTGTCTACAACAACTCGGGCATACAACAGGCATATTGTCTGCAACAACTCGGGCATACAACAGGCATATTGTCTGCAACAACTCAGGCATACAACAGGCATATTGTCTGCAACAACTCGGGCATACAACAGGAGTATTGACTGCAACAACTCAGGCATACAACAGGAGTATTGACTGCAACAATTCAGGCATACAACAGGAGTATTGACTGCAACAACTCGGGCATACAACAGGAGTATTGACTGCAACAACTCGGGCATAAAACTAGCATATTGTCTGCAACAACTCAGGCATACAACAGGCGTATTGTCTACAACAAGCGTATTGTCTGCAACAACGTGGGAATACAACAGGCGTATTGTCTGCAACAACTCGGGCATAAAACAGGTGTATTGCCTGTAACAACTCGGGCATAAAACTGGCATATTGTCTGCAACAACTCAGGCATACAACAGGCGTATTGTCTACAACAACTCGGTCATACAAGAGGCGTATTGTCTGCAACAACTCAGGCATACAACAGGTGTATTGTCTACAACAACTCGGGCATACAACAGGCGTATTGTCTACAACAACTCGGGCATACAACAGGCGTATTGTCTACAACAACTCGGGCATACAACAGGCGTATTGTCTGCAACAACTCAGGCATACAACAGGCGTATTGTCTACAACAACTCGGTCATACAACAGGCGTATTGTCTACAACAACTCGGTCATACAACAGGCGTATTGTCTGCAACAACTCAGGCATACAACAGGCGTATTGTCTGCAACAACTCAGGCATACAACAGGCGTATTGTCTACAACAACTCGGTCATACAAGAGGCGTATTGTTTGAAACATCTCAGGATACAACAGACGTATTGTCTGCAACAACTAGGTCATACAACAGGTGTATTGTCTAAAATATTTAAATAGTTTTAACCTATTTTCGCTGATAGAGGTGAAGCATGGTTCAATAGCATTCCGTTGTGCGTACTGGTAGTATGATGCAACGGTCACCTGACTGGTTCAATAGCCGAATATAAACAGACAACTTGTTGGGAGAATTTTTTATGAGCATTTCAGGTTGCTATCCGGATTGGAAAAAAATGTACAAATAACCAGAAAAAAGTTTCTTATGAGTTGTAATATTGTTAGGTAGTTATTGATGTTAGTAAGTCAAAATAATATATTCAACATTTACCCGTGCGTAAATAAAAAAAGTTCATGTACGCCGTGCATAGGTGCCCTAAAGTGTCTAGTTCCCCATGGAATGCATGGTCACGTAATGAAGCTAAAATTTTCAACAACAATTTTTTGAAAGTTGTGGTCACGACTTAAGAAAATAATAATATACGACAAGTGCATTTAACTTTTTTTTATGCCATGATATGTAGGATTTACACCGAGCATAGGTTCCACCACTCTATAATTTTATAGCCTTGATAGTGACAGGGTGTCATTCTTAAACTTGCTTGGAATGGCGTAAAAAAAATTATGTATAGTGTCAAGCCTATATTATAGTGTTCTTAAAAAGTTTTACTTTTCTGGTTTTGAACCCGCAAACATTTGTCCAGACACCAAGCGACTGTGTATTAGCACATTTATAAGATCTAGCTATAATCTAGAGTATATAATACATAGAGTAGCACTAGGTGAGTACAAATGAAGCGAAAGGATAATACTAGGACCGTGTTATGGATAATGATCCAGGCAACAAAGATCTGCTATTCGGGTCTGTTATATTGATCAAAGTTGCTGTAATGATGTTGCTATAAAATTATGGCATGACACTATGTATGAATACATATATATATTATATACATGTAGTCATACTCCACAATGACATAAATGTGTGCAAAATAAAAAAACACCAACATGCAGGTCCAGGGCCCGCGCTGCCAATCGCCAGCCTTGCCAATGGCTATAATATTGCAAAATTGGCTAATAAAAACTCAGTTTGGTGAAAATTATAAAAACGACAAAATCTGTAAAACATCCGAAAATTGGAAATCCCCCCCCCCCCGAGTCTATTTGTGGAAAATTACTCGGGTCAAGGTGAAATAGTGTCGCGCGTGACTAATATCTCAGACTGGAGAATCATACAAGCGTGTTGTTTGTTTATTTAACGGGGGCATAATGTTTGATTAGTGTACAAACACGGGACACACTATGAATGCTTATTATATTGAGCAGGTGATAATTAAGAGCAGGGCGGCATTACATTGTTGTCCAAATCCTTTGTAGACGAAAATTATGCTACAAAATTGAAAAGCTTTACACGACTGTTAGACGCACAGGCACCAGACACCAATTTGTTTTTGGCCTATGGTCATATAGTAAGTAGTTTACTAAAAAATGTTTGGCCTATATGACCATAGGCCAAACAATTTTTTTTTGTGTCTGGTGCTTGTGGTTAGACGTAAGTATGTTGGCAACTTTTGTTTTGTTTTTGTTGTCGTTAATCGTGTAAGTTAATTTGAATATCAAAGGAAAGCAGTACTAAATTTGCTACAAACAACCGATGCTATATAAATCGCACGTTTATGCATATACCACATATGGATCTGTAGTCCAGTGGTAACACGCTGAACTGGTAATCCAGGGATCGCAGGTTCGATCCCCCGTCTGACCCTAATAAAATTAACAGTCTTTCAGATGGGACTTTAAATCGAGGTCTTGTGTCGGTACTTTGCACTGTGCAATAAAAAAAGAACCAGAGGAGACTCTGGAATGGGTCTCTCTCTGTATCATTGCACTATCATCCAAAAATCTAAAATGACTAATCTCTTCAGGAGGAGTCGCTCATATGGGCAACAGGTAGCGACGATAAATAAACGTAGAACACACATATACCACATATTTGCTTTCAAAAGGCATTCAGACACACTGCTAATTTGGTTATTCATAGTCTACCTTGAAAATGGCTCTAAAACGAAAATTAGACTCTGGGGTCTTTGATGTAACTCCACCATCCAAAAAATCAAAGTGATAGACTTTTTCAAGAGGGTTGGGAAGCGGGTCGGTCACCCATGGCTTCGCTATGATTCAAAATCACAATCTATGTTTTGCAACTTGTGCATCAAAAACCAGAAATGCAATTCATTCACTACCGGTTGTACAAGCCTTAAAAAAGATAGTGTGTCTAAACATGCTAAATTTGGTGTATACACTCCCCCATCAGCTATTTAATAAACTCGTGCAGGAATGCATTTTAAAATGATTTTGAAAATGAAAGTGGACACAACGTGTCAAGTAATGTATCACTGCAAATGTAACCCGTACCTCAGTTGTAGTTTATGGGCATACAGCACTTAGGTGGTGCAATTGCAAGATACATATAATACATTAATATACTATAAATACTCTGTTTGGGGGAAATGGCGCGCGTCGGAATTGGTTAAAGGAAACGCAGGTTTGGCTACAAAAAATTGGCTACAAAAAATTAAGAGCAAGAGCAGGCCCTGCAGGTCCATGACGAAAAGCATATCTTTCTAAGCCTGATATTAGCAAACCCATCCTTTTACGAGAACATGCAGCTACACCAAGAAGGTTTTATATTATAAGAATGGTTAATAATGCACATTTACAAACATAACCAACACATTATTTACCTCGATTGGCTCGAAACCTTGCTGCGGTGACAGATCAGATGGGGATTCCTGGCTTCCGGATTCCTGTGATGAAACAGATAAACGTGGCCTTTTAACGTGGCGATGTAACACGGTGCTAGGAGGTGGGCTAGGTCCAGGACTTGAAGGCAGGCTATGACAAGTACTACTAGTACTAGTAGCTTCTTTGCCAGCATTCATGACTGGAAAATATCAACACAGGGCTAGAAGTCATAATCTCAATTTTCATATTGAATGTTTTTGTTAAATGTGGAGTGTTATCGTAATCATTCAGGACTGGAAACTATAAATTAATTGCAGTATAAATCATAAATTACATAATGGTTTTAAATAAAAATGAATTTCGACGATATACATCTGATCAAGTCTAAAATTACATGATTACAATTACATGATTACTCGACTTTTTCAAGTTTTTTTTTTTTTTACAGATCTTTTATTTCTCTCGTTTAAGATATGTAATTATACATTAAGCATAATAACTATAAGGTATACACATACATACATATGTAGTAGGGTCCGTTTTAGCCTCCATACTTTAAACCAGTTATTCCTTGTAGATATACACGATGTGTAATGGTCAGTGAGACGCAACCGTGCGTAGCGAGTTTAACTCGAGGATACGTGTATGATCGTTATGTAGCGTGGTATTCCAACGCAGTCACTTCCAATATCGTATGATAGTCGGACGTCTTTTATAAAGAGAGCATTTTATAATATAGTTAGAGAATAGAAGTCTTCAAAAGTATTATTCAGGTATATATAGATATGCGTGAGATATTGAATTGGTTGATTTGTACGCTGTAGTATTGGGTTCATTATGTTGTACACGGGTTCGGTTCAGTTAGTCCTTTTTGTCGTTGGTCCTTGAGTATTTTCCCTTGGTCCTGGCTGTCGGTATATCAAACCTCATCGTTGCACATAACTTAACAGACGCATGTTATTTACAGTTGTCACCGGCACCAGTGAGTGAGTGGTTGAATGTGTAGCGGACGGTGGAGAGAATAGCGAGAAGTGTTACAGAGACCATATCTCTGCGTAAGTTATTGTATTGGTCTATATTGTATTGGTCTATATTGTATATGTCTATGTTGCATATGTCTATGTTGCATTTGTCTATGTTGCATTTGTCTTGTTGCATAGGTCTATGTTGCATATGTCTATGTTTCATCAGAGACATGGATGTAACATAGATTACCTCTGTGTTACTGATGTTATATATATTTGAGTAAGAGTAAGCGTTATTACGAACCACGAACCTGACGAGAGTATATATAGTGCCAACGTATATAATATGTTGTTGTTGTTGTTAACCCAAGCACCGCAAATCATCTATATATATTTATATGACGCATATGTTTTAATCCTATTCTTAATGTCTAAGGTCCCCATCAGGGGTTTGACTAATAGGAAGATAGAATGTGTGTATATATGTGTATTGTAGAACCAAAGCATTCGAGAGCCTTGTAGTCTACGGAGATTGAATAGAGTGATGAATCGTATAGGGTGTTGTCATTTTACTGATCCCCCAGAATCCGAACCCTACCACACATACATCAATACATTTATCAATGTAACAGTTTATGGTATATGACAACTTACAACTTTATCATTACCGATCATGTACATAACTCGGAGGGGTTCGACATTAAAGGAAGATAGATAGATAGATAACTCGGTTTGTCGTAAGTACAACATTAAAAGATACAATCAAGAAATTACGCATAGTGGTACGATTAACTGTTTCTAACTTTCACAGACATTGTTCAGCTAATTACATATTAAAACATATATGCACATAGAATGATAGATCATGTCATTCTCTACATACCTTGTCTATAAGACAACATCCTCTTCACCATCATGCCACGACTACAAAATCCTCTGCTCACACACTGTGCAGTTACTGTAAGACCAAAACCAAAGCGTAACATGCATTGTTAGAATAGGAAGAAACATGACAGCAATAGACGTCACGGTCAGACACCGCTATTGCAATTTCCATAGGTCACCATTATAACATACAGTGCCATTATATTTCCCCCCAAAATAGTTTGGCACAAAAGACAGTAGTTTTCAACAGACTGGCCTTTGAGCCACAGGAAAATGTCAAATTTCAATGGGGTTGACCGATTGCGGGTTTTTAAATTTCCCACTAAAGGCACCCACCCCCTACTCTGAAGGTAATTTAGTGGTGAATGTTGCACTGACACCTGCATTTATAATATGCTGTTTATTTGTCACCATATTGTCTGCAAATATTTTTAAATATTCCAAAATGCAGCTCATATATTGTATTTTAATATTTAGAAGTCATGTTCACTATTTGTGACAATACCTACTCAGCCAATCAGTTCATGTATCAATAACTCTTAAGGGCTTTCCTACACTTTTCCAACCAATCCCAGACCACTATATCAATAACACCGTCTGACCTAAATCATTGACACCCGTCGCGAAAATATATATGACATGATAATCTTAGAAACGCAATAACACATTGCTACAACAAAACTTACGAAACCCAGTCAATGCAATAACAAATACTAACCATTGCAACAGATTCCTGGTTGATTAAAATACTTTAAAAAAAGATGTCTAACTAAATTAACCAGACGAAAGTCAAAACTGGCATCTCAATTACAAATAGCGTATAACAGCTGACAACTGTTCGCATAATCTACCAATCAAAACCAACCGCGGGAAATCATAACTAACTAACTAACTAACTAACTAACTAACTAACTAACTAACTAACTAACTAACTAACTAACTAACTAACTAACAACTAACAACTAACCAACTAACTACTAACTAACAACTAACTAACTAACAACTAACAACTAATAACTATCTTCCTTTAATGTCGAACCCCTCGCGGGGACGTAGACATGTTGCGCGTCAAAAACCGCTAAGAAGTTAAAAGTACTCTGCCCTAAGTAACCTTACAACTTTGAACTACATTGAATTCAACCATTTGGACCATTCCATTACATAACAGGGATAAATGCAAACATTAAGGGAACTATGTGTGTTATTATGTAACAGGGACCAATATATAGTAGGCACTTCGTTATATTTCTTTATTTACTGTTTCCGTATATGGAAAAAAAGGCCTAAAACATAAATAAATACATACAAGAGCATATAAAAACAAAGTATAAAAACATTTCAATCATTGCATAAAACCAGACATATACATGTAGAAAATCGATATTAATATAATACAAAACTTACCACAGTGTCTGTATGCAACTACTCAATATCTATTGGTAGACAATTTAGTATTATAATTGCTCTATAATTGTAACACGTTACTCGTAAGAGTTTTCCTGGGTTATGACCAAGCACGGAAGTATAGTTGTTGAAAGAAATACATTAGTAACCAATCCATGCAGAGCTCTCATCCACGTTCATACAATCTTTCATTCATACAAATACGACAAACAAAACGATTGGACACCGTACAAACATAGACTGACAAGTGTTCACGAGACAAAACACGTGCACGGCAAATTGCCCCGGGAAACATCTCTAATTTCCGTCTCCGACGTAGATTGTCGAATATCCCCGATTCAATTCCGTTGCATATGACATAAAGAATGTCACGAATGTATCCAATTTAAAAGGCGGTAAACGCATGCGCGATGTTTAAGTACATGTAGTTTCATACATTAAGTTACGCCGTTCACGGTAAAACACGATTGTACTCCTATAGTACAACCTGTGACATTACAAAAAGGCTAAAATCAGCACTGCTACATTTCTAGCAAACACATCCAACAAATAGCATTTATATGCTGAAATGACAAGTTTTCAACCCACTATTTGCATTGGACCAGAAGGGGAGATAAGGATTGGGAAAATCATTGACGTCACTAACTGTGATAATGAACACGTGAGAAAACTGGAGAAGGGGAATGTCTTACCTTAATCATCGTAACTGTTCCGATGCACTGTTATGAATCACATTTGCTGTCTTTGTAAAGCAAATATGTTGTGACTAATTACACTCCACAATTGCAATAAACGTTTCAGCAGGTGTTTCAATCTATATAGCGTTTGCTGACATAATGATCTGCAAATGGCTATCTAAACGCAAAGGGAGATAATAAATGTTATACCCCCCTGAACAAACAATTATTTGTTTCCAATCTGATCGTAACAACTATATCTGATCGCGAAATCCGGGCCTCTCACGCCTGGAGTGACGTGCTACCACTGCGCTATATATCCGCATAGGGAGCCGATTGCAAAGATACGTCCATGCAACGCTGTCATATATATATCGATGCATGTACAGGAATCCATACCCTAGTCAACTCGACCTCGTCTTACGCTGCAGTACTCCTGGTCGTTGTACGCGCAGATTTTCGAATTAGGTGCAGTGAACCTATTCATAAGAAAGAGGATATTACAGTTGAATTGTTGCAGAAATGCCCAAATGTTAAAACGAAATCGCTGTAACATATGGATATGTCGTCCAATAATTATGGTAAAAGGTGTATTGATTTTTTACAGCTTAATAATATGTATATTATGAACGGCCGGACTAACGGTGATTTATCGGGGAAACCCACGTGCAAAGAGATTAGTTACGTCGACTATTTTATATGCAACGCTATCCTTTTTTAATGTATTGATTAATGTGTTGTTTTAGACTATTGCTATTGCCCGTTATACGCAGATGCGCACAACGCAGTATGTTTAACTTTTAAATTACATAATGAGCCAACACTTGAGAAAAGTTCATCTGATGAACCGTCGAACAAGTTATGGGATAAATCTAAGTCAAACTGTTTTAATTAAAATAATTAAAATATTGAACTTGAATGTATTGACATACTGAAGAGTATAACTGGTTTAAACAAAAAACATATAGATGATATTGTCAACTGTATTTCAAATCTATTGATATCGACTGCTGACATTCGATTATAATTTTAAAAAAGCTACTAATAATATTCATAATAATGACATTAATACGTGTCTTCCTACATGGTTTGGCCACAACTGCAAAAAGGCTAGTAGGGATTTTCATCGAGCAATGTATTTGTATAAGCTAAGAAAAAAACGAGTAGAACATAAATAATTTAAAAGTAGGCCTACAGAACAAAACGTACAAAGATACAATGAGGACATATCCCAAGGAATTAAACAACAAGAATATAAACAAACTACGCAAGTTAGGTAACACCGATCTTAGAAAATACTGGCAATTATTAAATGGTAATAAACTAAACGATATTACAGTCGATCTGAACGCTCTTTATGTGTTTTTTAAAGGAGTACATTCTAATGACAACACTAGGAACATGCATCGGATACTAATCCGCACGATGGGATTATTTTGTCTACTACGTGAGTCAGTATGATAGTAAAATTATTTTCATTCATTACACGTCACCAGGTCAATAACAATCGATTGACCTTTCATCCCAAAATGACAAACAATCCGACAGAGAATAAGTATATTAATTATTATATCCCACAATCTTTAAGTATTATATTTTTCTTTCGTTTTATATCATTTAGACGTAATAGTGGAACTATGTCGTGAATAATATTGTATTTGTATGTAAAATTTGGATACATGAAGAAGAATCCCCCAGCATATTTCTATACATTATTATGCATGATATGATTGTTTATACAACTGCTTTCATTTCAGGTCATTCCCGGAAGCACCACGTGGCTAAATATTTGTTTCTGTTATATACCCTCATGTTGTACACATGTACCTGAGAGAATAAAAGTATATGTCTGTCTGTCTGTCTGTCTGTCTGTCTGTCTGTCTGTCTGTCTGTCTGTCTGTCTGTCTGTCTGTCTGTCTGTCTGTCTGTCTGTCTGTCTGTCTGTCTGTCTGTCTGTCTGTCTGTCTGTCTGTCTGTCTGTCTGTCTGTCTGTCTGTCTGTCTGTCTGTCTGTCTGTCTGTCTGTCTGTCTGTCTGTCTGTCTGTCTGTCTGTCTGTCTGTCTGTCTGTCTGTCTGTCTGTCTGTCTGTCTGTCTGTCTGTCTGTCTGTCTGTCTGTCTGTCTGTCTGTCTGTCTGTCTGTCTGTCTGTCTGTCTGTCGATGAATAGCGACAACAATCAAACTGATGCAGTCAACCCTTAAAACGAAGACATAAACGGTGTAATTAGAGAATACGAGATTGAATGTGCGATAAGTCTCTTAAGAATAATAAAGCTAGCGGATACGATAAAATTGTAAAAGAACATATAAATACTTCATGGAATCTACTGAAACACATAGATGTAAAACTAATTTAATATTTGATAACGGCATAGTGCCCGAAGTATGGACTATAGACATCATCAATCCGATTTATAAGAAGAAGGGAGACGCACTAAACCCCGAAAACTATCGACCAATTACCCTACTCAGTTGCCTTGGTAAATTATTTACATCAATAATCAACATTCGAATAACAAAATATGTAGAATCTAACAATTTGCTAAACAACTCTCAAGCAGGCTTTAGAAAGGGCTACTCGACAATAGATTTGTGTTACAACATATTATTCAGATTCTTAATAATAGTAAAAAGAAATTATATTGCTCCTTTGTTGACCGTAAGCAAGCATTTGACATCGTCTACAGGATCTCACTACCCTGATGACCTTGTCCTCATACTAGCGGCACGATCTCACTACCCGTATGACCTTGTCCTCATACTGGCGGCACGGTCTCACTACCCTGATGACATTGTCCTCATACTGGGGCACGATCTCACTACCCTGATGACCTTGTCCTCATACTGGGGCACGATCTCACTACCCTGATGACCTTGTCCTCATACTGGCGGCTCGATCTCACGACCCTGATTACCTTGGCCTCATACTGGCTGCTCGATCTCACTACCCGGATGACTTTGTCCTTATACTGGCTGCTCGATCTCACTACCCGGATGACTTTGTCCTCATACTGGCGGCACGATCTCACGACCCTGATGACATTGTCCTCATACTGGCGGCTCGATCTCACTACCCGGATGACCTTGTCCTCATACTGGCGGCACGATCTCACTACCCTGATGGCCTTGTCCTCATACTGGCGGCTCGATCTCACTACCCGGATGACTTTGTCCTCATACTGGCGGCTCGATCTCACTACCATGATGACCTTGTCCTCATACTGGCGGCTTCATCTCACTACCCAGATGACCTTGTCCTCATACTGGGGCACGATCTCACGACCCTGATGACCTTGTCCTCATACTGGCGGCACGATCTCACTACCCGGATGACCTTGTCCTCATACTGGCGGCTCGATCTCACTACCATGATGACCTTGTCCTCATACTGGCGGCTCGATCTCACTACCCGGATGACATTGTCCTCATACTGGCGGCACGATCTCACTACCCTGATGACCGTATCCTCATACTGGCGGCACGATCTCACTACCCGGATGACCTTGGCCTCATACTGGCGGCACGATCTCACTACTCGGATGACTTTGTCCTTATGCTGGCGGCACGATCTCACTACCCTGATGACCTTGTCCTCATACTGGCGACTCGATCTCACTACCCGGATGACTTTGTCCTCATATTGGCGGCACGATCTCACTACCCTAATGACCTTATCCTCATACTGGCGGCACGATCTCATTACCCGGATGACCTTATCCTCATACTGGCGGCACGATCTCACTACCCTGATGAGCATGTCCTCATGCTGGCGGCAGGATCTCACTACCCGGATGACCTTGCCCTCATACTGGCGGCACGATCTCACGACCCTGATGACCTTGTCCTCATACTGGCGGCACGATCTTACTACCCTGATGACATTGTCCTCATACTGGGGCACGATCTCACTACCCTGATGACCATGTCCTCATGCTGGCGGCAGGATCTCACTACCCGGATGACCTTGCCCTCATACTGGCGGCACGATCTCACGACCCTGATGACCTTGTCCTCATACTAGCGGCACGATCTCACTACCCTGATGACATTGTCCTCATACTGGCGGCTCGATCTCACGACCCTGATGACCTTGGCCTCATACTGGCTGCTCGATCTCACTACCCGGATGACTTTGTCCTCATACTGGCGGCTTCATCTCACTACCCGGATGACCTTGTCCTGATACTGGGCGGCACGATCTCACTACCCGGATGACCTTGTCCTCATACTGGCGGCTCGATCTCACTACCATGATGACCTTGTCCTCATACTGGCGGCTCGATCTCACTACTCGGATGACTTTGTCCTCATACTGGCGGCACGATCTCACTACCCTGATGACCGTATCCTCATACTGGCGGCACGATCTCACTACCCGGATGACCTTGTCCTCATACTGGCGGCTCGATCTCACTACCCTGATGACCTTGTCCTCATACTGGCGGCACGATCTCACGACCCTGATGACATTGTCCTCATACTGCGGCTCGATCTCACTACCCGGATGACCTTGTCCTCATACTGGCGGCACGATCTCACTACCCTGATGGCCTTGTCCTCATACTGGCGGCTCGATCTCACTACCCGGATGACTTTGTCCTCATACTGGCGGCTCGATCTCACTACCATGATGACATTGTCCTCATACTGGCGGCTTCATCTCACTACCCAGATGACCTTGTCCTCATACTGGGGCACGATCTCACTACCCTGATGACCTTGTCCTCATACTGGCGGCACGATCTCACTACCCGGATGACCTTGTCCTCATACTGGCGGCTCGATCTCACTACCATGATGACCTTGTCCTCATACTGGCGGCTCGATCTCACTACCATGATGACCTTGTCCTCATACTGGCGGCTCGATCTCACTACTCGGATGACTTTGTCCTCACTGGCGGCACGATCTCACTACCCTGATGCCGTATCCTCATACTGGCGGCACGATCTCACTACCCGATGACCTTGGCCTCATACTGGCGGCACGATCTCACTACTCGGATGACTTTGTCATATGCTGGCGGCACGATCTCACTACCCTGATGACCTTGTCCTCATACTGGCGACTCGATCTCACTACCCGGATGACTTTGTCCTCATACTGGCGGCACGATCTCACTACCCGGATGACTTTGTCCTCATATTGGCGGCAAGATCTCACTACCCTGATGACCTTATCCTCATACTGGCGGCACGATCTCACTACCCGGATGACCTTATCCTCATACTGGCGGCACGATCTTACTACCCTGATGACATTGTCCTCATACTGGCGGCACGATCTCACTACCCGGATGACCTTGTCCTCATACTGGCGGCATCTCACTACCCATGACCTTGTCCTCATACTGGGGCACGATCTCACGACCCTGATGACCTTGTCCTCATACTGGCGGCACGATCTCACTACCCGATGACCTTGTCCTCATACTGGCGGCTCGATCTCACTACCATGATGACCTTGTCCTCATACTGGCGGCACGATCTCACTACCCTGATGACTTTGTCCTCATACTGGCGGCACGATCTCACTACCCTGATGACCTTGTCCTCATACTGGCGGCACGATCTCACTACCCGGATGACCTTGTCCTCATACTGGCGGCACGATCTCACTACTCGGATGACCTTGTCCTATACTGGCGGCACGATCTCACTACCCTGATGACCTTGTCCTCATACTGGCGACTCGATCTCACTACCCGGATGACTTTGTCCTCATATTGGCGGCACGATCTCACTACCCTAATGACCTTATCCTCATACTGGCGGCACGATCTCACTACCCGGATGACATTGTCCTCATACTGGCGGCACGATCTCACTACCCTGATGAGCATGTCCTCATGCTGGCGGCAGGATCTCACTACCCGGATGACATTGCCCTCATACTGGCGGCACGATCTCACGACCCTGATGACCTTGTCCTCATACTGGCGGCACGATCTTACTACCCTGATGACATTGTCCTCATACTGGGGCACGATCTCACTACCCTGATGACCATGTCCTCATGCTGGCGGCAGGATCTCACTACCCGGATGACCTTGCCCTCATACTGGCGGCACGATCTCACGACCCTGATGACCTTGTCCTCATACTAGCGGCACGATCTCACTACCCTGATGACATTGTCCTCATACTGGCGGCTCGATCTCACGACCCTGATGACCTTGGCCTCATACTGGCTGCTCGATCTCACTACCCGGATGACTTTGTCCTCATACTGGCGGCTTCATCTCACTACCCGGATGACCTTGTCCTGATACTGGGCGGCACGATCTCACTACCCGGATGACCTTGTCCTCATACTGGCGGCTCGATCTCACTACCATGATGACCTTGTCCTCATACTGGCGGCTCGATCTCACTACTCGGATGACTTTGTCCTCATACTGGCGGCACGATCTCACTACCCTGATGACCGTATCCTCATACTGGCGGCACGATCTCACTACCCGGATGACCTTGTCCTCATACTGGCGGCTCGATCTCACTACCCTGATGACCTTGTCCTCATACTGGCGGCACGATCTCACGACCCTGATGACATTGTCCTCATACTGGCGGCTCGATCTCACTACCCGGATGACCTTGTCCTCATACTGGCGGCACGATCTCACTACCCTGATGACCTTGTCCTCATACTGGCGGCTCGATCTCACTACCCGGATGACTTTGTCCTCATACTGGCGGCACGATCTCACTACCATGATGACATTGTCCTCATACTGGCGGCTTCATCTCACTACCCAGATGACCTTGTCCTCATACTGGGGCACGATCTCACGACCCTGATGACCTTGTCCTCATACTGGCGGCACGATCTCACTACCCTGATGACCTTGTCCTCATACTGGCGGCTCGATCTCACTACCATGATGACCTTGTCCTCATACTGGCGGCTCGATCTCACTACCATGATGACCTTGTCCTCATACTGGCGGCACGATCTCACTACCCTGATGACATTGTCCTCATACTGGCGGCACGATCTCACTACCCTGATGACCGTATCCTCATACTGGCGGCACGATCTCACTACCCGGATGACCTTGGCCTCATACTGGCGGCACGATCTCACTACTCGGATGACTTTGTCATTATGCTGGCGGCACGATCTCACTACCCTGATGACCTTGTCCTCATACTGGCGACTCGATCTCACTAC
>JABXNX010000056.1:165870-204850 GCA_014843695.1 Archivesica marissinica | reverse complement strand
AGTGTATTTGAGCAGTGTATATAAGCAGTGTATTTGAGTAGTGTATATAAGCAGTGTATTTGGCAGTGTATATAAGCAGTGTATTTGAGCAGTGTATATAAGCAGTGTATTTGAGCAGTGTATATAAGCAGTGTATTTGGCAGTGTATATAAGCAGTGTATTTGGGTAGTGTATATAAGCAGTGTATTTGGGCAGTGTATATAAGCAGTGTATATAAGCAGTGTATATAAGCAGTGTATTTGAGCAGTGTATATAAGCAGTGTATTTGGGTAGTGTATATAAGCAGTGTATTTGGGTAGTGTATATAAGCAGTGTATATAAGCAGTGTATTTGGACAGTGTATATAAGCAGTGTATTTGGCAGTGTATATAAGCAGTGTATGTGGCAGTGTATTTAAGCAGTGTATTTGACAGTATATATAAGCAGTGTATTTGGCAATTTATATAAGCAGTGTATTTGAGTAGTGTATATAAGCAGTGTATTTGGGCAGTGTATTTAAGCAGTGTATATAAACAGTGTATATAAGCAGTGTATTTGAACGTATAAGCAGTGTATTTTTGTAGTGTATATAAAGGCATGTATTTGGGCAGTGTATATAAGCAGTGTATTTGACAGTGTATAAAAGCAGTGTATTTGGGTAGTGTATATAATCAGTGTATTTGGGCAGTGTATATAAGCAGTGTATTTGGCAGTGTATTTGGCAGTGTATATAAGCAGTGTATTTGTGTAGTGTATATAAGCAATGTATTAGGGCAGGGTATATAAGCAGTGTATTTGAACAGTGCATAAAAGCAGTTTATTTGGGTAGTTTATATAAGCAGTGTATTTGAGCAGTGTATATAAGCAGTGTATTTGGGCAGTGTATATAAGCAGTTTATTTGGGCTATGTACATCAGTAGTGTATTTGGGTAGTGTATTTGGGCAGTGCATATAAGCAGTGTATTTGAGTAGTGTATATAAGCAGTGTATTTGGGCAGTGTATATAAGCAATGTATTTGAGTAGTGTATATAAGCAGTGTATTTGGCAGTGTATATAAGCAGTGTATTAGGCAATGTATATGAGCAGTGTATTTGGGCTATGTACATCAGTAGTGTATTTGGGCAGTGTATATAAGCAGTGTATTTGAGTAGTGTATATAATCAGTGTATTTGGCAGTGTATATGAGCAGTGTATTTGGGCTATGTACATCAGTAGTGTATTTGGGTAGTGTATTTGGGCAGTGTATTTAAGCAGTGTATTTGAGTAGTGTATATAAGCAGTGTATTTGGGCAGTGTATAAAAACAGTGTATTTGAGTAGTGTATATAAGCAGTGTGTTTGGCAGTGTATATAAGCAGTGTATTTGGCAGTGTATATGAGCAGTTTATTTGGGCTATGTACATCAGTAGTGTATTTGGGCAGTGTATATAATCAGTGTATTTGGGCAGTGTATATAAGCAGTGTATTTGGGCAGTGTATATAAGCAGTATATTTGAGCAGTGTAAATAAGCAGTGTATTTGATTAGTGTATTTGAGCAGTGTATATAATCAGTGTATTTGAGCAGTGTATATAAACAGTGTTTTTGAGCAATATATTTGGGCAGTGTATTTGGCATTGTATATAAGCAGTGTATTTGGGTAGTGTATATAAGCAGTGTATTTGGGTAGTGTATGTAAGCAGTGTATTTGAGCAGTGTATATAAGTATATGGCCAATTTATATAAACAGTGTATTTGTGTAATATACATAAGCAGTGTATTTGGGCAGTGTATATAAATAATGTATTTGAGTTGTGTATATAAGCAGTGTATTTGAGCAGTATATATAAGCAGTGTATTTGAGAAGTGTATATAAGCAGTGTATTTGAGCAGTGTATATAAGCAATGTACTTGAGCAGTGTATATGAGCAGTGTATTTGGCAGTGTATATAAGTAGTGTATTTGGGTAGTGTATATAAGCAGTGTATTTGTCAGTGTATATAAGCAGTGTATTTGGGCAGTGTATATAAGCAGTGTATTTGGCAGTGTATATAAGTAGTGTTTTTGGGCAGTGTATATAAGCCGTCTATTTGGGCAGTGTATATAAGCAGTGTATTTGAGTAGTGTATATAAGCAGTGTATTAGGGTAGTGTATATAAGCAGTGTATATGACAGTGTATATAAGCAGTGTATTTGGCAGCGTATATGAGCAGTGTATTTGGGTATTGTATATAAGCAGTTTATTTGGCAGTGTATATAAGCAGTGTATTTGAGTAGTCTATATAAGCAGTGTATTTGAGTAGTGTATATAATCAGTGTATTTGTGCAGTGTATATAAGCCGTATATTTGAGTAGTGTATATAAGCAGTGTATTTGGCAGTGTATATAAGCAGTGTATTTGGGCAGAGTATATATGCAGTGTATTTGGCAGTGTATATAAGTAGTGTATTTCTGCAGTGTATATAAGCAGTGTATTTTGGTAGTGTATATAAGCAGTGTATTTGGCAGTGTATATAAGCAGTGTATTTGGGTAGTGTATATAAGCAGTGTATATAGCAGTGTATATAAGCTGTGTATCTGGCAGTGTATATTAGTAGAGTATTTGGGCAGTGTAAATAAGCAGTGTATTTGAGTAGTGTATATAAGCAGTGTATTTGTGCAGTGTATATAAGCAGTGTATTTGAGTAGTGTATATAATCAGTGTATTTGGCAGTGTATATAAGCAGTGTATTTGGCAGTGTATATGAGCAATGTATTTGGGTAGTGTATATAAGCAGTGTATTTGGCAGTGAATATAAGCAGTATATTTGAGTAGTGTATATAAGCAGTGTATTTGAGCAGTGTATATAAGCAGTGTATTTGGGTAGTGTATATATGCAGTGTATTTGGGTAGTGTATATAATCAGTGTATATAAGCAGTGTATTTGAGCGGTGTATTTAATCAGTGTATTTGAGCAGTGTATATAATCAGTGTATTTGAGCAGTGTATATAAGCAGTGTATTTGAGCAGTGAATATAAGCAGTGTATTTAAGTAGTGTATTTGAACAGTATATATAAGCAGTGTATTTGGCAATTTATATAAGCAGTGTATTTGAGTAGTGTATATAAGCAGTGTATTTGGGCAGTGTATTTAAGCAGTGTATATAAGCAGTGTATTAAGCAGTGTATTTGAACAGAGTATATAAGCAGTGTATTTTTGTAGTGTATATAATCAGTGTATTTGGGCAGTGTATTTGAACAGTGTATAAAAGCAGTGTATTTGGGCAGTGTATATAAGCAGTGTATTTGTCAGTGTATATAAGCAGTGTATTTGGCAGTGTATATAAGCAGTGTATTTGTCAGTGTATATAAGCAGTGTATTTGGCAGTGTATATAAGCAGTGTATTTGTGTAGTGTATATAAGCAGTGTATTTGGGTAGTGGATATAAGCAGTGTATTTGAACAGTGTATATAAGAAGTGTATTTGGGTAGATTATATAAGCAATGTATTTGGGCAGTGTATATAAGCAGTGTATTTGGGCAGTGTATATAAGCAGTGTATTTGGCAGTGTATATAAGCAGTGTATTTGGGTAGTTTATATAAGCAGTGTATTTGGGCAGTGTATATAATCAGTTTATTTGGCAGTGTATATAAGCAGTGTATTTGGGTAGTGTATATAAGCAGTGTATTTGAGCAGTGTATCTGGCCAGTGTATTTGGCAGTGTATATAAGCAGTGTGTTTGGGTAGTGTATATAAGCAGTGTATTTGAGCAGTGTATCTGGCCAGTGTATATAAACAGTGTATGTGTGTAATATACATAAGCAGTGTATTTGGGCAGTGTATATAAACAGTGTATTTGAGTTGTGTATATAAGCAATGTTTTTTGGGCAGTGCATATAAGCAGTGTATTTGAGCAGTTTATATAAACAGTATATTTGAGCAGTGTATATAAGCAGTATATTTGAGCAGTGTATATAAGCTGTGTATTTGAGTAGTGTATTTGAGCAGTGTATATATTCAGTGTATTTGAGCAGTGTATATAAACAGTGTATTTGAGCAGTGTATTTGAGAAGTGTATATAGGCAGTGTATTTGAGCAGTGTATATAAGCAGCGTATTTGAGCAGTGTATATAAGCAGTGTATTTGAGCAGTGTACATAAGCTGTGTATTTGAGCAGTGTATATAAGCAGTGTATTTGAGCAGTGTATATAAGCAGTGTATTTGGCATTGTATATGAGCAGTGTATTTGGGTAGTGTATATAAGCAGTGTATTTGGCAGTGTATATAAATAGTGTATTTGAGTAGTGTATATAAGCAGTGTATTTGGGTGGTTTATATAAGCAATGTATTTGGGCAGTGTATATAAGCAATGTATTTGAGTAGTGTATATAAGCAGTGTATTTGGCAGTGTATATAAGCAGTGTATTTGAGTAGTTTATATAAGCAGTGTATTTGAGCAGTGTATATATGCAGTATATTTGGGTAGTGTATATAAGCAGTGTATTTGGGTAGTGTATATAAGCAGTGTATATAAGCAGTGTATTTGAGCGGTGTATTTAAGCAGTGTATTTGAGCAGTGTATATAAGCAGTGTATTTGAGCAGTGAATATAAACAGTGTATATAAGTAGTGTATTTGAACAGTAAATAAGCAGTATATTTGGCAATTTATATAAGCAGTGTATTTGGGCAGTGTATTTAAGCAGTGTATATAAGCAGTGTATAAGCAGTGTATTTGAACAGGTATATAAGCAGTGTATTTTTGTAGTGTATATAATCAGTGTATTTGGGCAGTGTATTTGAACAGGTGTATATAAAGCAGTGTATTTGGCAGTGTATATAAGCAGTGTATTTGAGTGTATATAAGCAGTGTATGGGCAGTGTATATAAGCAGTGTATTTGTCAGTGTATATAAGCAGTGTATTTAGTAGTGTATATAAGCAGTGTATTTGGTAGTGTATATAAGCAGTGTATTTGGGTAGTGGATATAAGCAGTGTATTTGAGCAGTGTATATAAGCAGTGTATTTGGCAGTGTATATAAGCAGTGTATTTGGGCAGTGTATATAAGCAGTGTATTTGGCAGTGTATATAAGCAGTGTATTTGGGTAGTGTATATAAGCAGTGTATATAGCAGTGTATATAAGCAGTGTATCTGGCAGTGTATATTAGTAGAGTATTTGGGCAGTGTATATAAGCAGTGTATTTGAGTAGTGTATATAAGCAGTGTATTTGTGCAGTGTATATAAGCAGTGTATTTGAGTAGTGTATATAATCAGTGTATTTGGCAGTGTATATAAGCAGTGTATTTGGCAGTGTATATGAGCAATGTATTTGGGTAGTGTATATAAGCAGTGTATTTGGCAGTGAATATAAGCAGTATATTTGAGTAGTGTATATAAGCAGTGTATTTGAGCAGTGTATATAAGCAGTGTATTTGGGTAGTGTATATAAGCAGTGTATTTGGGTAGTGTATATAATCAGTGTATATAAGCAGTGTATTTGAGCGGTGTATTTAATCAGTGTATTTGAGCAGTGTATATAATCAGTGTATTTGAGCAGTGTATATAAGCAGTGTATTTGAGCAGTGAATATAAGCAGTGTATTTAAGTAGTGTATTTGAACAGTATATATAAGCAGTGTATTTGGCAATTTATATAAGCAGTGTATTTGAGTAGTGTATATAAGCAGTGTATTTGGGCAGTGTATTTAAGCAGTGTATATAAGCAGTGTATTAAGCAGTGTATTTGAACAGAGTATATAAGCAGTGTATTTTTGTAGTGTATATAATCAGTGTATTTGGGCAGTGTATTTGAACAGTGTATAAAAGCAGTGTATTTGGGCAGTGTATATAAGCAGTGTATTTGTCAGTGTATATAAGCAGTGTATTTGGCAGTGTATATAAGCAGTGTATTTGTCAGTGTATATAAGCAGTGTATTTGGCAGTGTATATAAGCAGTGTATTTGTGTAGTGTATATAAGCAGTGTATTTGGGTAGTGGATATAAGCAGTGTATTTGAACAGTGTATATAAGAAGTGTATTTGGGTAGATTATATAAGCAATGTATTTGGGCAGTGTATATAAGCAGTGTATTTGGGCAGTGTATATAAGCAGTGTATTTGGCAGTGTATATAAGCAGTGTATTTGGGTAGTTTATATAAGCAGTGTATTTGGGCAGTGTATATAATCAGTTTATTTGGCAGTGTATATAAGCAGTGTATTTGGGTAGTGTATATAAGCAGTGTGTTTGGGTAGTGTATATAAGCAGTGTATTTGAGCAGTGTATCTGGCGAGTGTATATAAACAGTGTATGTGTGTAATATACATAAGCAGTGTATTTGGGCAGTGTATATAAACAGTGTATTTGAGTTGTGTATATAAGCAATGTTTTTTGGGCAGTGCATATAAGCAGTGTATTTGAGCAGTTTATATAAACAGTATATTTGAGCAGTGTATATAAGCAGTATATTTGAGCAGTGTATATAAGCAGTGTATTTGAGTAGTGTATTTGAGCAGTGTATATATTCAGTGTATTTGAGCAGTGTATATAAACAGTGTATTTGAGCAGTGTATTTGAGAAGTGTATATAGGCAGTGTATTTGAGCAGTGTATATAAGCAGCGTATTTGAGCAGTGTATATAAGCAGTGTATTTGAGCAGTGTACATAAGCTGTGTATTTGAGCAGTGTATATAAGCAGTGTATTTGAGCAGTGTATATAAGCAGTGTATTTGGCATTGTATATGAGCAGTGTATTTGGGTAGTGTATATAAGCAGTGTATTTGGCAGTGTATATAAATAGTGTATTTGAGTAGTGTATATAAGCAGTGTATTTGGGTGGTTTATATAAGCAATGTATTTGGGCAGTGTATATAAGCAATGTATTTGAGTAGTGTATATAAGCAGTGTATTTGGCAGTGTATATAAGCAGTGTATTTGAGTAGTTTATATAAGCAGTGTATTCGAGCAGTGTATATATGCAGTATATTTGGGTAGTGTATATAAGCAGTGTATTTGGGTAGTGTATATAAGCAGTGTATATAAGCAGTGTATTTGAGCGGTGTATTTAAGCAGTGTATTTGAGCAGTGTATATAAGCAGTGTATTTGAGCAGTGAATATAAACAGTGTATTTAAGTAGTGTATTTGAACAGTATATATAAGCAGTATATTTGGCAATTTATATAAGCAGTGTATTTGGGCAGTGTATTTAAGCAGTGTATATAAGCAGTGTATTTAAGCAGTGTATTTGAACAGAGTATATAAGCAGTGTATTTTTGTAGTGTATATAATCAGTGTATTTGGGCAGTGTATTTGAACAGTGTATAAAAGCAGTGTATTTGGGCAGTGTATATAAGCAGTGTATTTGTCAGTGTATATAAGCAGTGTATGTGGCAGTGTATATAAGCAGTGTATTTGTCAGTGTATATAAGCAGTGTATTTGGCAGTGTATATAAGCAGTGTATTTGTGTAGTGTATATAAGCAGTGTATTTGGGTAGTGGATATAAGCAGTGTATTTGAACAGTGTATATAAGAAGTGTATTTGGGTGGTTTATATAAGCAATGTATTTGGGTAGTGTATATAAGCAGTGTATTTGAACAGTGCATAAAAGCAGTTTATTTGGGTAGTTTATATAAGCAGTGTATTTGAGCAGTGTATATAAGCAGTGTATTTGGGCAGTGTATATAAGCAGTGTATTTGGGCTATGTACATCAGTAGTGTATTTGGGTAGTGTATTTGGGCAGTGTATATAAGCAGTGTATTTGAAGAGTATATATAAGCACTGTATTTGGGCAGTGTATATAAGCAATGTATTTGAGTAGTGTATATAAGCAGTGTATTTGGCAGTGTATATAAGCAGTGTATTTGGCAGTGTATATAAGCAGTGTATTTGAGTAGTGTATATAAGCAGTGTATTTGAGCAGTGTATATAAACAGTGTATTTGTGTAGTGTATATAAGCAGTGTATTTGGGCAGTGTATTTAAGCAGTGTATATAAGCAGTGTATTTAAGCAGTGTATTTGAACAGTGTATATAAGCAGTGTATTTGTGTAGTGTATATAAGCAGTGTATTTGGGCAGTGTATTTGTCAGTGTATATAAGCAGTGTATTTGGGTAGTGTATATAAGCAATGGATTTGGGCAGTGTATATAAGCAGTGTATTTGAACAGTGCATAAAAGCAGTTTATTTGGGTAGTTTATATAAGCAGTGTATTTGAGCAGTGTATATATGCAGTGTATTTGGGCAGTGTATATAAGCAGTGTATTTGAGTAGTGTATATAAGCAGTGTATTTGGGCAGTGTATATAAGCAATGTATTTGAGTAGTGTATATAAGCAGTGTATTTGGCAGTGTATATAAGCAGTGTATTTCGGCAGTGTATATAAGCAGTGTATTTTGGTAGTGTATATAAGCAGTGTATTTGGCAGTGTATATAAGCAGTGTATTTGGGTAGTGTATATAAGCAGTGTATATGGCAGTTTATATAAGCAGTGTATCTGGCAGTGTATATTAGTAGAGTATTTGGGGAGTGTATATAAGCAGTGTATTTGAGCAGTGTATATAAGCAGTGTATTTGGGTAGTGTATATAAGCAGTGTATTTGGGTAGTGTATATAAGCAGTGTATATACACAGTGTATTTGAGCGGTGTATTTAATCAGTGCATTTGAGCAGTGTATATAAGCAGTGTATTTGGCAATGTATATAAGCAGTGTATTTGGGTAGTGTATATAAGCAGTGTATATAAGCAGTGTATTAGAGCGGTGTATTTAAGCAGTGTATTTGTGCAGTGTATATAAGCAGTGTATTTGAGCAGTGAATATAAGCAGTGTATTTAAGTAGTGTATTTGAACAGTATATATAAGCAGTGTATTTGGCAATTTATATAAGCAGTGTATTTGAGTAGTGTATATAAGCAGTGTATTTGGGCAGTGTATTTAAGCAGTGTATATAAGCAGTGTATTTCAGCAGTGTATTTGAACAGAGTATATAAGCAGTGTATTGTTGTAGTGTATATAATCAGTGTATTTGGGCAGTGTATTTGAACAGTGCATAAAAGCAGTTTATTTGGGTAGTTTATATAAGCAGTGTATTTGAGCAGTGTATATAAGCAGTGTATTTGAGCAGTGTATATAAGCAGTGTATTTGGGCTATGTACATCAGTAGTGTATTTGGGTAGTGTATTTGGGCAGTGTATATAAGAAGTGTATTTGAGTAGTATATATAAGCAGTGTATTTGGGCAGTGTATATAAGCAATGTATTTGAGTAGTGTATATAAGCAGTGTATTTGGCAGTGTATATAAGCAGTTTATTTGGCAGTGTATATAAGCAGTGTATATGAGTAGTGTATATAAGCAGTGTATTTGAGCAGTGTATATAAGCAGTGTATTTGGGTAGTGTATATAAGCAGTGTATTTGGACAGTGTATTTAAGCAGTGTATATAAGCAGTGTATTTAAGAAGTGTATTTGAACAGTGTATATAAGCAGTGTATTTGTGTAGTGTATATAAGCAGTGTATTTGGGTAGTGTATATAAGCAGTGTATTTGGGCAGTGTATTTAAGCAGTGTATATAAGCAGTGTATTTAAGCAGTGTATTTGAACAGAGTATATAAGCAGTGTATTTTTGTAGTGTATATAATCAGTGTATTTGGGCAGTGTATTTGAACAGTGTATAAAAGCAATGTATTTGGGCAGTGTATATAAGCAGTGTATTTGTCAGTGTATATAAGCAGTGTATGTGGCAGTGTATATAAGCAGTGTATTTGTCAGTGTATATAAGCAGTGTATTTGGCAGTGTATATAAGCAGTGTATTTGTGTAGTGTATATAAGCAGTGTATTTGGGTAGTGGATATAAGCAGTGTATTTGAACAGTGTATATAAGAAGTGTATTTAGGTGGTTTATATAAGCAATGTATTTGGGCAGTGTATATAAGCAGTGTATTTGAACAGTGCATAAAAGCAGTTTATTTGGGTAGTTTATATAAGCAGTGTATTTGAGCAGTGTATATAAGCAGTGTATTTGAGCAGTGTATATAAGCAGTGTATTTAGGCTATGTACATCAGTAGTGTATTTGGGTAGTGTATTTGGGCAGTGTATATAAGAAGTGTATTTGAGTAGTATATATAAGCAGTGTATTTGGGCAGTGAATATAAGCAATGTATTTGAGTAGTGTATATAAGCAGTGTATTTGAGTAGTGTATATAAGCAGTGTATTTGAGCAGTGTATATAAGCAGTGTATTTGGGTAGTGTATATAAGCAGTGTATTTGGACAGTGTATTTAAGCAGTGTATATAAGCAGTGTATTTAAGAAGTGTATTTGAACAGTGTATATAAGCAGTGTATTTGTGTAGTGTATATAAGCAGTGTATTTGGGTAGTGTATATAAGCAGTGTATTTGGGCAGTGTATTTGTCAGTGTATATAAGCAGTGTATTTGGGTAGTGTATATAAGCAATGGATTTGGGCAGTGTATATAAGCAGTGTATTTGAACAGTGCATAAAAGCAGTTTATTTGGGTAGTTTATATAAGCAGTGTATTTGAGCAGTGTATATAAGCAGTGTATTTGGGCTATGTACATCAGTAGTGTATTTGGGTAGTGTATTTGGGCAGTGTATATAAGCAGTGTATTTGAGTAGTGTATATAAGCAGTGTATTTGGGCAGTGTATATAAGCAATGTATTTGAGTAGTGTATATAAGCAGTGTATTTGGCAGTGTATATAAGCAGTGTATTTTGGTAGTGTATATAAGCAGTGTATTTGGCAGTGTATATAAGCAGTGTATTTGGGTAGTGTATATAAGCAGTGTATATGGCAGTTTATATAAGCAGTGTATCTGGCAGTGTATATTAGTAGAGTATTTGGGCAGTGTATTTAAGCAGTGTATTTGAGCAGTGTATATAAGCAGTGTATTTGGCAGTGTATATGAGCAGTGTATTTGGGTAGTGTATATAAGCAGTGTATTTGGCAGTGTATATAAGCAGTTTATTTGAGTAGTGTATATAAGCAGTGTATTTGAGCAGTGTATATAAGCAGTATATTTGGGTAGTGTATATAAGCAGTGTATTTGCGTAGTGTATATAAGCAGTGAATATAAGCAGTGTATTTGAGCGGTGTATTTAAGCAGTGTATTTGAGCAGTGTATATAAGCAGTGTATTTGAGCAGTGAATATAAACAGTGTATTTAAGTAGTGTATTTGAACAGTATATATAAGCAGTGCATTTGGCAATTTATATAGGCAGTGTATTTGAGTAGTGTATATAAGCAGTGTATTTGGGCAGTGTATTTAAGCAGTGTATATAAGCAGTATATTTAAGCAGTGTATTTGATCAGAGTATATAAGCAGTGTATTTTTGTATTGTATATAATCAGTGTATTTGGGCAGTGTATTTAAGCAATGTATTTGAACAGTGTATAAAAGCAGTGTATTTGGGTAGTGTATATAATCAGTGTATTTGGGCAGTGTATATAAGCAGTGTATTTGGGTAGTGTATATAATCAGTGTATTTGGGCAGTGTATATAAGCAGTGTATTTGTCAGTGTATATAAGTAAATATTTGGCAGTGTATATAAGCAGTGTATTTGTGTAGTGTATATAAGCAGTGTATTTGGGTAGTGTATATAAGAAGTGTATTTGGGTAGTTTATATAAGCAATGTATATAAGCAGTGTATTTGAGCGGTGTATCTAATCAGTGTATTTGAGCAGTGTATATAAGCAGTGTATTTGGCAGTGTATATGAGCAGTGTATTTGGGTAGTGTATATAAGCAGTGTATTTGGCAGTGTATATAAACAGTGTATTTGAGTAGTGTTATATAAGCAGTGTATTTGAGCAGTGTATATAAGCAGTGTATTTGGGTAGTGTATATAAGCAGTGTATTTGGGTAGTGTATATAAGCAGAGTATATAAGCAGTGTATTTGAGCGGTGTATTTAAGCAGTGTATTTGAGCAGTGAATATAAGTAGTGTATTTAAGTAGTGTATTTGAACAGTATATATAAGCAGTGCATTTGGCAATTTATATAAGCAGTGTATTTGAGTAGTGTATATAAGCAGTGTATTTGGGCAGTGTATTTAAGCAGTGTATATAAGCAGTGTATTTAAGCAGTGTATTTGAACAGAGTATATAAGCAGTGTATTTTTGTAGTGTTTATAATCAATGTATTTGGGCAGTGTATTTAAGCAGTGTATTTGAACAGTGTATAAAAGCAGTGTATTTGAGTAGTGTATATAATCAGTGTATTTGGGCAGTGTATATAAGCAGTGTATTTGGGTAGTGTATATAATCAGTGTATTTGGGCAGTGTATATAAGCAGTGTATTTGTCAGTGTATATAAGTAGTGTATTTGGCAGTGTATATAAGCAGTGTATTTGTGTAGTGTATATAAGCAGTGTATTTGGGTAGTGTATATAAGCAATGTATTTGGGCAGTGTATATAAGCAGTGTATTTGAACAGTGCATAAAAGCAGTTTATTTGTGTAGTTTATATAAGCAGTGTATTTGAGCAGTGTATATAAGCAGTGTATTTGGGCAGTGTATATAAGCAGTGTATTTGGGCAGTGTATATAAACAGTGTATTTGAGTAGTGTATATAATCAGTGTATTTGGCAGTGTATAAGAGCAGTGTATTTGGGCTATGTACATCAGTAGTGTATTTGGGTAGAGTATTTGGGCAGTGTATATAAGCAGTGTATTTGAGTAGTGTATATAAGCAGTGTATTTGGGCAGTGTATATAAACAGTGTATTTGAGTAGTGTATATAAGCAGTGTATTTGGCAGTGTATATGAGCAGTGTATTTGGGCTATGTACATCAGTAGTGCATTTGGGCAGTGTATATAAGCAGTGTATTTGGGTAGTGTATATAATCAGTGTATTTGGGCAGTGTATATAAGCAGTGTATTTGGGCAGTGTATATAAGCAATGTATTTGGCAGTGTATATAAGCAGTGTATTTGGGTAGTGTATATAAGCAGTGTATTTGGGCAGTGTATTTGGCCAGTGTATATAAACAGTCTATGTGTGTAATATACATAAGCAGTGTATTTGGGCAGTGTATATAAACAGTGTATTTGAGTTGTGTATATAAGCAGTGTTTTTGGGCAGTGCATATAAGCAGTGTATTTGATCAGTGTATATAAGCAGTATATTTGAGCAGTGTATATAAGCAGTGTATTTGAGTAGTGTATTTGAGCAGTGTATATAAGCATTGTATTTGAGCAGTGTATATAAGCAGTGTATTTGAGCAGTGTATATAAGCAGTGTATTTGAGTAGTGTATATAAGCAGTGTATTTGAGCAGTGTATATAAGCAGTGTATTTGAGCAGTGTATATAAGCAGTGTATTTGAGCAGTGTATATAAACAGTGAATTTGAGCAGTGTATTTGAGCAGTGTATATAGGCAGTGTATTTGAGCAGTGTATATAAGCAGCGTATTTGAGCAGTGTATATAAGCAGTGTATTTGAGCAGTGCACATAAGCTGTGTATTTGAGCAGTGTATATAAGCAGTGTATTTGAGCAGTGTATATAAGCAGTGTATTTGGCATTGTATATGAGCAGTGTATTTGGGTTGTGTATATAAGCAGTGTATTTGGCGGTGTATATAAACAGTGTATTTGAGTAGTGTATATAAGCAGTGCATTTGAGTAGTGTATATAAGCAGTGTATTTGAGCAGTGAATATAAGCAGTGTATTTGAGCAGTGTATACAAGCATTGTATTTGAGCAGTGTATATAAGCAGTGTATTTGAGCAATGTATATAAGCAGTGTATTTAGGTAGTGTATATAAACAGTGTATTTGAGTAGTGTATATAAGCAATGTATTTTAGTAGTGTATATAAGAAGTGTATTTGCCTAGTGTATTTGATCAGTGTATATAAGCAGTGTATTTGAGCAGTGTATATAAGCAGTGTATTTGAGCAGTGTATTTGGGCAGTGTATTTAGCATTGTATATAAATAGTGTATTTGAGTTGTGTATATAAGCAGTGTATTTGAGCAGTGTATATAAGCAGTGTATTTGAGCAGTGTATATAAGCAGTGTACTTGAGCAGTGTATATGATCAGTGTATTTGGCAGTGTATATAAGTAGTGTATTTGGGCAGTGTATATAAGCAGTGTATTTGGGTAGTGTATATAAGCAGTGTATTTGGCAGTGTATATAAGCAGTGTATTTGGCAGTGTATATAAGTAGTGTATTTGGGCAGTGTATATAAGCAGTGTATTTGGGTAGTGTATATAAGCAGTGTATTTGGCAGTGTATATAAGCAGTGTATTTGGGCAGTGTATATAAGCAGTGTATATAGCAGTGTATATAAGCAGTGTATTTGGGTAGTGTATATAAGCAGTGTATTAGGGTAGTGTATATAAGCAGTGTATATAAGCAGTGTATTTGAGTAGTGTATATAAACAGTGTATTTGGCAGTGTATATGAGCAGTGTATTTGGCAGTTTATATAAGCAGTGTATTTTTTGTAGTGTATATAAGCAGTGTATTTGTGTAGTGTATATAAGCAGTGTATTTGTGCAGTGTATATAAGCAGTATATTTGAGTAGTGTATATAAGCAGTGTATTTGGCAGTGTATATAAGCAGTGTATTTGGGCAGTGTATATGAGCAGTGTATTTGGGTAGTGTATATAAGCAGTGTATTTGGCGGTGTATATAAACAGTGTATTTGAGTAGTTTATATAAGCAGTGCATTTGAGTAGTGTATATAAGCAGTGTATTTGAGCAGTGTATATAAGCAGTGTATTTGAGCAGTGTATACAAGCATTGTATTTCAGCAGTGTATATAAGCAGTGTATTTGAGCAATGTATATAAGCAGTGTATTTGGGTAGTGTATATAAACAGTGTATTTGAGTAGTGTATATAAGCAATGTATTTTAGTAGTGTATATAAGCAGTGTATTTGCCTAGTGTATTTGATCAGTGTATATAAGCAGTGTATTTGAGCAGTGTATATAAGCAGTGTATTTGAGCAGTGTATTTGGGCAGTGTATTTGGCATTGTATATAAATAGTGTATTTGAGTTGTGTATATAAGCAGTGTATTTGAGCAGTGTATATAAGCAGTGTATTTGAGATGTGTATATAAGCAGTGTATTTGAGCAGAGTATATAAGCAGTGTACTTGAGCAGTGTATATGAGCAGTGTATTATGGCAGTGTATATAAGTGGTGTATTTGGGCAGTGTATATAAGCAGTGTATTTGGGTAATGTATATAAGCAGTGTATTTGGCAGTGTATATAAGCAGTGTATTTGGCAGTGTATATAAGTAGTGTATTTGGGCAGTGTATATAAGCAGTGTATTTGGGTAGTGTATATAAGCAGTGTAATTGGCAGAGTATATAAGCAGTGTATTTGGGCAGTGTATATAAGCAGTGTATATGGCAGTGTATATAAGCAGTGTATTTGGCAGTGTATATAAGCAGTGTATTTGGGCAGTGTATATAAGCAGTGTATTTGAGTAGTGTATATAAGCAGTGTATTAGGGTAGTGTATATAAGCAGTGTATATGGCAGTGTATATAAGCAGTGTATTTGAGTAGTGTATATAAACAGTGTATTTGGCAGTGTATATGAGCAGTGTATTTGGGTAGTGTATATAAGCAGTGCATTTGGCAGTGTATATAAGCAGTGTATTTGAGTAGTGTATATACAGCAGTGTATTTGGGTAGTGTATATAAGCAGTGTATTTGTGCAGTGTATATAAGCAGTATATTTGAGTAGTGTATATAAGCAGTGTATTTGGGCAGTGTATATAAGCAGTGTATTTGGCAGTGTATATAAGTAGTGTATTTCGGCAGTGTATATAAGCAGTGTATTTTGGTAGTGTATATAAGCAGTGTATTTGGGTAGTGTATATAAGCAGTGTATATGGCAGTGTATATAAGCAGTGTATCTGGCAGTGTATATTAGTAGAGTATTTGGGCAGTGTATATAATCAGTGTATTTGAGTAGTGTCTATAAGCAGTGTATTTGTGCAGTGTATATAAGCAGTGTATTTGAGTAGTGTATATAATCAGTGTATTTGGCAGTGTATATAAGCAGTGTATTTGGCAGTGTATATGAGCAGTGTATTTGGTAGTGTATATAAGCAGTGTATTTGGCAGTGTTTATAAGCAGTGTATTTGAGTAGTGTATATAAGCAGTGTATTTGAGTAGTGTATATATGCAGTGTATTTGTGCAGTGAATATAAGCAGTGTATTTGAGTATTGTATATAATCAGTATATTTGGCAGTGTATATAAGCAGTGTATTTGGCAGTGTATATGAGCAGTGTATTTGGGTAGTGTATATAAGCAGTGTATTTGGCAGTGTATATAAGCAGTGTATTTGAGTAGTGTATATAAGCAGTGTATTTGAGCAGTGTATATAAGCAGTGCATTTGGGTAGTGAATATAAGCAGTGTATATAATCAGTGTATTTGAGCGGTGTATTTAATCAGTGTATTTGAGCAGTGTATATTAGCAGTGTATTTGGCAGTGTATATGAGCAGTGTATTTGGGTAGTGTATATAAGCAGTGTATTTGGCAGTGTATATAAGCAGTGTATTTGAGTAGTGTATATAAGCAGTGTATTTGAGCAGTGTATATAAGCAGTGCATTTGGGTAGTGAATATAAGCAGTGTATATAATCAGTGTATTTGAGCGGTGTATTTAATCAGTGTATTTGAGCAGTGTATATAAGCAGTGTATTTGAGCTTTGAATATAAGCAGTGTATTTAAGTAGTGTATTTGAACAGTATATATAAGCAGTGTATTTGGCAAGTTATATAAGCAGTGTATTTGAGTAGTGTATATAAGCAGTGTATTTGAGCAGTGTATTTAAGCAGTGTATATAAGCAGTGTATTTAAGCAGTGTATTTGAACAGAGTATATAAGCAGTGTATTTGGGCAGTGTATATAATCAGTGTATTTGGGCCGTGTATATAAGCAGTGTATTTGGGTAGTGTATATAATCAGTGTATTTGGGCCGTGTATATAATCAGTGTATTTGGGCAGTGTATTTAAGCAGTGTATTTGAACAATGTACAAAAGCAGTGTATTTGGGTAGTGTATATAATCAGTGTATTTGGGCATAAGCAGTGTATTTGAGTAGTGTATATAATCAGTGTATTTGGCAGTGTATATGAGCAGTGTATTTGGGCTATGTACATCAGTAGTGTATTTGGGTAGTGTATTTGGGCAGTGTATATAAGCAGTGTATTTGAGTAGTGTATATAAGCAGTGTATTTGGGCAGTGTATATAAACAGTGTATTTGAGTAGTGTATATAAGCAGCGTATTTTGCAGTGTATATAAGCAGTGTATTTGGCAGTGTATATGAGCAGTGTATTTGGGTAGTGTATATAATCAGTGTATTTGGGCAGAGTATATAAGCAGTGTATTTGGGCAGTGTATATAAGCAGTGTATTTGGCAGTGTATATAAGCAGTGTATTTGGGTAGTGTATATAAGCAGTGTATTTGGGCAGTGTATATAAGCAGTTTATTTGGCAGTGTATATAAGCAGTGTATTTGGGTAGTGTATATAAGCAGTGTATTTGGGTAGTGTATATAAGCAGTGTATTGTAGCAGTGTATTTGGCCAGTGTATATAAACAGTGTATTTGTGTAATATTCATAAGCAGTGTATTTGGGCAGTGTATATAAACAGTGTATTTGAGTTGTGTATATAAGCAGTGTATTTGGACAGTGCATATACGCAGAGTATTTGAGCAGTGTATATAAGCAGTGTATTTGAGCAGTGTATATAAGCATTGTATTTGAGCAGTGTATATAAGCAGTGTATTTGAGTAGTGTATATAAGCAGTGTATATAAGCAGTGTATTTGAGCGGTGTATTTAAGCAGTGTATTTGAGCAGTGTATATACGCAGTGTATTTGAGCTTTGAATATAAGCAGTGTATTTAAGTAGTGTATTTGAACAGTATATATAAGCAGTGTATTTGGCAAGTTATATAAGCTGTGTATTTGAGTAGTGTATATAAGCAGTGTATTTGGGCAGTGTATTTAAGCAGTGTATATAAGCAGTGTATTTAAGCAGTGTATTTGAACAGAGTATATATGCAGTGTATTTGGGCAGTGTATATAATCAGTGTATTTGGGCCGTGTATATAAGCAGTGTATTTGGGTAATGTATATAATCAGTGTATTTGGGCAGTGTATATAATCAGTGTATTTGGGCAGTGTATTTAAGCAGTGTATTTGAACAATGTACAAAAGCAGTGTATTTGGGTTATGTATATAATCAGTGTATTTGGGCAGTGTATATAATCAGTGTATTTGGGCAGTGTATATAAGCAGTGTATTTGTCAGTGTATATAAGCAGTGTATTTGGCAGTGTATATAAGCAGTGTATTTGGGTAGTGTATATAAGCAGTGTATTTGGGTAGTATATATAAGCAGTGTATTTGAACAGTGTATATAAGAAGTGTATTTGGGTAGTTTATATAAGCAATGTATTTGGGCAGTGTATATAAGCAGTGTATTTGAACAGTGCATAAAAGCAGTTTATTTGGGTAGTTTATATAAGCAGTGTATTTGAGCAGTGTATATAAGCAGTGTATTTGGCAGTGTATATAAGCAGTGTATTTGGGCTATGTACATCAGTAGTGTATTTGGGTAGTGTATTTGGGCAGTGTATATAAGCAGTGTATTTGAGTAGTGTATATAAGCAGTGTATTTGGGCAGTGTATATAAGCAGTGTATTTGAGTAGTGTATATAAGCAGTGTATTTGGCAGTGTATATAAGCAGTGTATTTGGCTGTGTATATGAGCAGTGTATTTGGGCTATGTACATCAGTAGTGTATTTGGGTAGTGTATTTAGGCAGTGTATATAAGCAGTGTATTTGAGTAGTGTATATAAGCAGTGTATTTGGGCAGTGTATATAAACAGTGTATTTGAGTAGTGTATATAAGCAGCGTATTTTGCAGTGTATATAAGCAGTGTATTTGGCAGTGTATATGAGCAGTGTATTTGGGCTATGTACATCAGTAGTGTATTTGGGCAGTGTATATAAGCAGTGTATTTGGGTAGTGTATATAATCAGTGTATTTGGGCAGTGTATATAAGCAGTGTATTTGAGTAGTGTATATAATCAGTGTATTTGGCAGTGTATATGAGCAGTGTATTTGGGCTATGTACATCAGTAGTGTATTTGGGTAGTGTATTTGGGCAGTGTATATAAGCAGTGTATTTGAGTAGTGTATATAAGCAGTGTATTTGGGCAGTGTATATAAACAGTGTATTTGAGTAGTGTATATAAGCAGCGTATTTTGCAGTGTATATAAGCAGTGTATTTGGCAGTGTATATGAGCAGTGTATTTGGGCTATGTACATCAGTAGTGTATTTGGGCAGTGTATATAAGCAGTGTATTTGGGTAGTGTATATAATCAGTGTATTTGGGCAGAGTATATAAGCAGTGTATTTGGGCAGTGTATATAAGCAGTGTATTTGGCAGTGTATATAAGCAGTGTATTTGGGTAGTGTATATAAGCAGTGTATTTGGGCAGTGTATATAAGCAGTTTATTTGGCAGTGTATATAAGCAGTGTATTTGGGTAGTGTATATAAGCAGTGTATTTGGGTAGTGTATATAAGCAGTGTATTGTAGCAGTGTATTTGGCCAGTGTATATAAACAGTGTATTTGTGTAATATTCATAAGCAGTGTATTTGGGCAGTGTATATAAACAGTGTATTTGAGTTGTGTATATAAGCAGTGTATTTGGAGAGTGCATATACGCAGTGTATTTGAGCAGTGTATATAAGCAGTGTATTTGAGCAGTGTATATAAGCATTGTATTTGAGCAGTGTATATAAGCATTGTATTTGAGCAGTGTATATAAGCAGTGTATTTGAACAGTGCATAAAAGCAGTTTATTTGGGTAGTTTATATAAGCAGTGTATTTGGGCTATGTACATCAGTAGTGTATTTGGGTAGTGTATTTGGGCAGTGTATATAAGCAGTGTATTTGGGCAGTGTATATAAGCAATGTAATTGTGTAGTGTATATAAACAGTGTATTTGGCAGTGTATATAAGCAGTGGATTTGGCAGTGTATATAAGCAGTGTATTTGTGTAGTGTATATAAGCAGTGTATTTGGCAGTGTATATAAGCAGTGTATTTGGCAGTGTATATGAGCAGTGTATTTGGGCTATGTACATCAGTAGTGTATTTGGGCAGTGTATATAAGCAGTGTATTTGAGTAGTGTATATAATCAGTGTATTTGGCAGTGTATATGAGCATTTTCTTTGGGCTATGTACATCAGTAGTGTATTTGGGCAGTGTATATAAGCAGTGTATTTGGGCAGTGTATATAAGCAGTGTATTTGGGCAGTGTATATAAGCAGTGTATTTGGCAGTGTATATAAGCAGTGTATTTGGGCAGTGTATATAAGCAGTTTATTTGGCAGTGTATATAAGCAGTGTATTTGGGTAGTGTATATAAGCAGTGTATTTGGGTAGTGTATATAAGCAGTGTATTGTAGCAGTGTATTTGGCCAGTGTATATAAACAGTGTATTTGTGTAATATTCATAAGCAGTGTATTTGGGCAGTGTATATAAACAGTGTATTTGAGTTGTGTATATAAGCAGTGTATTTGGACAGTGCATATACGCAGTGTATTTGAGCAGTGTATATAAGCAGTTTATTTGAGCAGTGTATATAAGCAGTGTATTTGAGCAGTGTATATAAGCAGTGTATTTGAGCAGTGTATTTGAGCAGTGTATATTAGCAGCGTATTTGAGCAGTGTATATAAACAGTGTATTTGAGCAGTGTATTTGAGCAGTGTATGTAAGCAGTGTATTTGAGCAGTGTATATAAGCAGCGTATTTGAGCAGTGTATTTGAGCAGTGTATATAAGCAGTGTATTTGAGCAGTGTATTTGAGCAGTGTATATAAGCAGTGTATTTGAGCAGTGTACATAAGCTGTGTATTTGAGCAGTGTATATAAGCATTGTATTTGAGCAGTGTATTTGAGCAGTGTGTATATGCAGTGTATTTGAGCAGTGTATATAAGCAGTGTATTTGAGCAGTGTATTTGAGCAGTATATATAAGCAGTGTATTTGAGCAGTGTAAGTATTTGGCAGTGTATATAAGCAGTGTATTTGAGCAGTGTATATAAGCAGTGTATTTGAGCAGTGTATTTGGGCAGTGTATTTGGCAGTGTATATAAGCAGTGTATTTGGGTAGTGTATATACGCAATGCATTTGAGCAGTGTATATTAGCAGTTTATTTGGCCAGTTTATATAAACAGTGTATTTGTGTAATATACATAAGCAGTGTATTTGGGCAGTGTATATGAGCAGTGTACTTGAGCAGTGTATATGAGCAGTGTATTTGGCAGTGTATTTAAGTAGTGTATTTGGGCAGTGTATATAAGCAGTGTATTTTGGTAATGTATATAATCAGTGTATTTGGCAGTGTATATAAGCAGTGTATTTGGGCAGTGTATATAAGCAGTATATCTGGGCAGTGTATATAAGCAGTGTATTTGGCAGTGTACATAAGCAGTGTATTTGGGCAGTGTATATAAGCAGTGTATTTGGGCAGTGTATATAAGCAGTGTATTTGGCAGTGTATATAAGCAGTGTATTTGGGCAGTGTATATAAGCAGTGTATTTGGCAGTGTATATAAGTAGTGTATTTGGGCAGTGTATATTAGCAGTGTATTTGGGTAGTGTATATAAGCAGTGTATATGGCAGTGTATATAAGCAGTGTATTTGGTAGTGTGTATAAGCAGTGTATTTGGGCAGTGTATATAAGCAGTGTATATGGCAGTGTATATAAGCAGTGTATTTGGCAGTGTATATAAGCAGTGTATTTGGCATTGTGTATAAGCAGTTAATTTGGGCAGTGTATATAAGCAGTGTTTATGGCAGTGTATATAAGCAATGTTTTTGGCAGTGTATATAAGTAGAGTATTTGGGCAGTGTATATAAGCAGTGTATTAGGGTAGTGTATATAAGCAGTGTATTTGAGTAATGTATATAAGCAGTGTATTTGGCAGTGTATATGAGCAGTGTATTTGGGTAGTGTATATAAGCAGTGTATTTGAGTAATCTATATAAGCAGTGTATATGGCAGTGTATATAAGCAGTGTATTTGAGTAATGTATATAAGCAGTGTATTTGGCAGTGTATATGAGCAGTGTATTTGGGTAGTGTATATAAGCAGTGTATTTGGCAGTGTATATAAGCAGTGTATTTGAGTAGTGTATATAAGCAGTGTATTTGAGTAGTGTATATAAGCAGTGTATTTGAGCAGTGTATATAAGCAGAGTATTTGAGCAGTGTACATAAGCATTGTATTTGAGCAGTGTATATAAGCAGTGTATATGGCAGTGTATATAAGCAGTGTATTTGGCAGTGTATATAAGCAGTGTATTTGGCAGTGTGTATAAGCAGTTAATTTGGGCAGTGTATATAAGCAGTGTATTTGGGTAGTGTATATAAGCAGTGTATTTGCGTAGTGTATATAATTAGTGTATTTGAGCAGTGTATTTGATCAGTGTATATAAGCAGTGTATTTGAGCAGTGTATATAAGCAGTGTATTTGAGCAGTGTATTTGGGCAGTGTATATAAGCAGTGTATTTGAGTAATCTATATAAGCAGTGTATATGGCAGTGTATATAAGCAGTGTATTTGAGTAATGTATATAAGCAGTGTATTTGGCAGTGTATATGAGCAGTGTATTTGGGTAGTGTATATAAGCAGTGTATTTGGCAGTGTATATAAGCAGTGTATTTGAGTAGTGTATATAAGCAGTGTATTTGAGTAGTGTATATAAGCAGTGTATTTGAGCAGTGTATATAAGCAGAGTATTTGAGCAGTGTACATAAGCATTGTATTTGAGCAGTGTATATAAGCAGTGTATATGGCAGTGTATATAAGCAGTGTATTTGGCAGTGTATATGAGCAGTGTATTTGGCAGTGTGTATAAGCAGTTAATTTGGGCAGTGTATATAAGCAGTGTATTTGGGTAGTGTATATAAGCAGTGTATTTGCGTAGTGTATATAATTAGTGTATTTGAGCAGTGTATTTGATCAGTGTATATAAGCAGTGTATTTGAGCAGTGTATATAAGCAGTGTATTTGAGCAGTGTATTTGGGCAGTGTATATAAGCAGTGTATTTGAGCAGTTTATATAAGCATTGTATTTGGCCAGTTTATATAAACAGTGTATTTGTGTAATATACATAAGCAGTGTATTTGGGCAGTGTATAAAAACAGTGTATTTGAGTTGTGTATATAAGCTGTGTATTTGAGCAGTGTATATAAGCAGTGTAATTGTGTAATATACATAAGCAGTGTATTTGGGCAGTGCATATAAGCAGTGTACTTGATCAGTGTATATGAGCAGTGTATTTTGCAGTGTATATAAGTAGTGTATTTGGGCAGTGTATATAAGCAGTGTATTTGGGTAGTGTATATAAGCAGTGTATTTGGCAGTGTATATAAGCAGTGTATTTGGGTAGTATATATAAGCAGTGTATTTGGCAGTGTATATAAGCAGTGTATTTGGGCAGTGTATATAAGCAGTGTATATGGCAGTGTATATAAGCAGTGTATATGGCAGTGTATATAAGCAGTGTATTTGGGCAGTGTATATAAGCAGTGTATATGGTAGTGTATATAAGCAGTGTATTTGGGCAGTGTATATGTGCAGTGTATATGGCAGTGTATATAAGCAGTGTATTTGGCAGTGTATATAAGTAGAGTATTTGGGCAGTGTCTATAAGCAGTGTATTTGGGCAGTGTATATAAGCAGTGTATTTGAGTAGTGTATATAAGCAGTGTATTAGGGTAGTGTATATAAGCAGTGTATATGGCAGTGTATATAAGCAGTGTATTTGAGTTGTGTATATAAGCAGTGTATTTGGCAGTGTATATGAGCAGTGTATTTGGGTAGTGTATATAAGCAGTTTATTTGGCAGTGTATATAAGCAGTGTATTTGAGTAGTGTATATAAGCAGTGTATTTGAGTAGTGTATATAAGCAGTGTATATGAGCAGTGTATATAAGCAGTGTATTTGAGCAGTGTATATAAGCATTGTATTTGAGCAGTGTATATAAGCAGTGTATTGGAGCAGTGTATATAAGCAGTGTATTTGGGTAGTATATATAAACAGTGTATTTGAGTAGTGTATATAAGCAATGCATTTGAGTAGTGTATATAAGCAGTGTATTTGCGCAGTGTATATAAGTAGTGTATTTGAGCAGTGTATTTGATCAGTGTATATAAGCAGTGTATTTTAGCAGTGTATATAAGCAGTGTATTTGAGCAGTGTATTTGGGCAGGGTATTTGGCAGTGTATATAAGCAGTGTATTTGGGTAGTGTATAAAAGCAGTGTATTTGAGCAGTGTATATTAGCAGTGTATTTGGCCAGTTTATATAAACAGTGTATTTGCGTAATATACATAAGCAGTGTATTTGGGCAGTGTATATAAACAGTGTATTTGAGTTGTGTATATAAGCAGTGTATTTGAGCAGTGTATATAAGCAGTGTATTTGAGCAGTGTATATAAGCAGTGTATTTGAGCAGTGTATATAAGCAGTGTACTTGAGCAGTGTATATGAGCAGTGTATTTGGCAGTGTATATAAGAAGTGTATTTGGGCAGTGTATATAATCAGTGTATTTGGGTAGTGCATATAAGCAGTGTATTTGAGTAGTGTATATAAGCAGTGTATTAGGGTAGTGTATATAGGCAGTGTATATGGCAGTGTATATAAGCAGTGTATTTGAGTAGTGTATATAAGCAGTGTATTTGGCAGTGTATATGAGCAGTGTATTTGGGTAGTGTATATAAGCAGTGTATTTGGCAGTGTATATAAGCAGTGTATTTGTGCATGTATATAATCAGTGTATTTGAGTAGTGTATATAAGCAGTGTATTTGGCAGTGTATATAAGCAGTGTTTTGGGGCAGTATATAAGCAGTGAATTTGGGTAGTGTATATAAGCAGTGTATTTGGCAGTGTATAGAAGCAGTAAATTCGGGCAGTGTATACAAGCAGTGTATTTGGCAGTGTATATAAGTAGAGTATTTGGGCAGTGTATATAAGCAGTGTATTTGAGTAGTGTATATAAGCAGTGTATTTGTGCAGTGTATATAAGCAGTGTATTTGAGTTTTGTATAAAAGCATTGTATTTTGGCAGTGTATATAAGCAGTGTATTTGGGCAGTGTATATAAGCAATGCATTTGGGTAGTATATATAAGCAGTGTATTTGGCAGTGTATATAAGCAGTGCATTTGGGCAGTGTACATAAGCAGTTTATATGGCAGTGTATATAAGCAGTGTATTTGGGCAGTGTATATAAGCAGTGTATATGGCAGTGTATATAAGCAGTGTATTTGGCAGGGTATATAAGTAGAGCATTTGGGCAGTGTATATAAGCAGTGTATTTGGGCAGTGTATATAAGCAGTGTATTTGAGTAATGTATATAATCAGTGTATTAGGGTAGTGTATATAAGCAGTGTATATGGCAGTGTATATTAGCAGTGTATTTGAGTAGTGTATATAAGCAGTGTATTTGGCAGTGTATATGAGCAGTGCATTTGGGTAGTGTATATAAGCAGTGTATTTGGCAGTGTATATAAGCAGTGTATTTGAGTAGTGTATATAAGCAGTGTATTTGAGTAGTGTATATGAGCAGTGTATTTGGCAGTGTATATAAGAAGTGTATTTGGGCAGTGTATATAATCAGTGTATTTGGGTAGTCTATATAAGCAGTGTATTTGACAGTGTATATAAGCAGTGTATTTGGGCAGTGTATATAAGCAGTGTATTTGGCAGTGTATATAAGTAGTGTATTTGGGCAGTGTATATAAGCAGTGTATTTGGGTAGTGTATATAAGCAGTGTATTTGGCAGTGTATATAAGCAGTGTATTTGGGCAGTGTATATAAGCAGTGTATATGGCAGTGTATATAAGCAGTGTATTTGGGCAGTGTATATAAGCAGTGTATATGGCAGTGTATATAAGCATTGTATTTGGCAGTGTATATAGGTAGAGTATTTGGGCAGTGTATATAAGCAGTGTATTTGGGCAGTGTATATAAGCAGTGTATTTGAGTAGTGTATATAAGCAGTGTATTAGGGTAGTGTATATACGCAGTGAATATGGCAGTGTATATAAGCAGTGTATTTGAGTAATGTATATAAGCAGTGTATTTGGCAGTGTAGATGAGCAGTGTATTTGGGTAGTGTATATAAGCAGAGTATTTGGCAGTGTATATAAGCAGTGTATTTGTGCAGTGTATATAATCAGTGTATTTGAGTAGTGTATATAAGCAGTGTATTTGGCAGTGTATATAAGCAGTGTTTTTGGGCAGTATATAAGCAGTGTATTTGGGTAGTGTATATAAGCAGTGTATTTGGCAGTGTATATAAGCAGTAAATTCGAGCAGTGTATATAAGCAGTGTATATGGCAGTGTATATAAGCAGTGTATTTGGCAGTTTATATAAGTAGAGTATTTGGGCAGTGTATATAAGCAGTGTATTTGAGTAGTGTATATAAGCAGTGTATTTGTGCAGTGTATATAAGCAGTGTATTTGAGTTTTGTATAAAAACAGTGTATATGGCAGTGTATATAAGCAGTGTATTTGGGCAGTGTATATAAGCAGTGTATATGGCAGTGTATATAAGCAGTGTATTTGGCAGTGTATATAAGTAGAGTATTTGGGCAGTGTATATAAGCAGTGTATTTGGGCAGTGTATATAAGCAGTGTATTTGAGTAGTGTATATAATTAGTGTATTAGGGTAGTGTATATAAGAAGTGTATATGGCAGTGTATATTAGCAGTGTATTTGGTAGTGTATATAAGCAGTGTATTTGCGTAGTGTATATAAGCAGTGTATTTGGCAGTGTATATAAGCAGTGTATTTGAGTAGTGTATATAAGCAGTGTATTTGAGTAGTGTATATGAGCAGTGTATTTGAGCAGTGTATATAAGCAGTGTATTTGAGCAGTGTATATAAGCAGTGTATTTGAGCAGTGTATGTAAACAGTGTATTTGGGTAGTGTATATAAACAGTGTATTTGAGTAGTGTATATAAGCAATGTATTTGAGTATTGTATATAAGCAGTGTATTTGCGTAGTGTATATAAGTAGTGTAATTGAGCAGTGTATTTGATCAGTGTATATAAGCAGTGTATTTGAGCAGTCTATTTGGGCAGGGTATTTGGCAGTGTATATAAGCAGTGTATTTGGGTAGTGTATATAAGCAGTGTATTTGGGTAGTGTATATAAGCAGTGTATTTGGCCAGTTTATATAAACAGTGTATTTGCGCAATAAACATAAGCAGTGTATTTGGGCAGTGTATATAAACAGTGTATTTGAGTTGTGTATATAAGCAGTGTATTTGAGCAGTGTATATAAGCAGTGTATATGAGCAGTGTATATAAGCAGTGTATTTGAGCAGTTTATATAAGCAGTGTACTTGAGTAGTGTATATGAGCAGTGTATTTGGCAGTGTATATAAGTAGTGTATTTGGGCAGTGTATATAATCAGTGTATTTGGGCAGTGTATATAAGCAGTGTATTTGGGCAGTGTATATATGCAGTGTATATGGCAGTGTATATAAGCAGTGTATATGGCAGTGTATATAAGCAGTGTATTTAGGCAGTGTATATAAGCAGTGTATATGGTAGTGTATATAAGCAGTGTATTTGGGCAGTGTATATAAGCAGTGTATATGGCAGTGTATATAAGCAGTGTATTTGGCAGTGTATATAAGTAGAGTATTTGGGCAGTGTCTATAAGCAGTGTATTTGGGCAGTGTATATAAGCAGTGTATTTGAGTAGTGTATATAAGCAGTGTATTAGGGTAGTGTATATAAGCAGTGTATATGGCAGTGTATATAAGCAGTGTATTTGAGTAGTGTATATAAGCAGTGTATTTAGCAGTGTATATGAGCAGTGCATTTGGGTAGTGTATATAAGCAGTGTATTTGGCAGTGTATATAAGCAGTGTATTTGAGTAGTGTATATAAGCAGTGTATTTGAGTAGTGTTTATAAGCAGTGTATATGAGTAGTGTATATAAGCAGTGTATTTGAGCAGTGTATATAAGCAGTGTATTTGCGCAGTGTATATAAGTAGTGTATTTGAGCAGTGTATTTGATCAGTGTATATAAGCAGTGTATTTGAGCAGTGTATATAAGCAGTGTATTTGAGCAGTGTATTTGGGCAGGGTATTTGGCAGTGTATATAAGCAGTGTATTTGGGTTGTGTATATAAGAAGTGTATTTGAGCAGTGTATATTAGCAGTGTATTTGGCCAGTTTATATAAACAGTGTATTTGCGTAATATACATAAGCAGTGTATTTGGGCAGTGTATATAAACAGTGTATTTGAGTTGTGTATATAAGCAGTGTATTTGAGCAGTGTATATAAGCAGTGTATTTGAGCAGTGTATATAAGCAGTGTATTTGAGCAGTGTATATAAGCAGTGTATTTGAGCAGTGTATATGAGCAGTGTATTTGGCAGTGTATATAAGAAGTGTATTTGGGCAGTGTATATAATCAGTGTATTTGGGTAGTGTATATAAGCAGTGTATTTGGCAGTGTATATAAGCAGTGTATTTGGGCAGTGTATATAAGCAGTGTATTTGGGTAGTGTATATAAGCAGTGTATTTGGCAGTGTATATAAGCAGTGTATTTGGGCAGTGTATATAAGCAGTGTATATAGCAGTGTATATAAGCATTGTATTTGGGCAGTGTATATAAGCAGTGTATATGGCAGTGTATATAAGCATTGTATTTGGCAGTGTATATAGGTAGAGTATTTGGGCAGTGTATATAAGCAGTGTATTTGGGCAGTGTATATAAGCAGTGTATTTGAGTAGTGTATATAAGCAGTGTATTAGGGTAGTGTATATACGCAGTGTATATGGCAGTGTATATAAGCAGTGTATTTGAGTAGTGTATATGAGCAGTGTATTTGGGTAATGTATATAAACATTGTATTTGGTAGTGTATATAAGCAGTGTATTTGTGCAGTGTATATAATCAGTATATTTGAGTAGTGTATATAAGCAGTGTATTTGGCAGTGTATATAAGCAGTGTTTTTGGGCAGTATATAAGCAGTGTATTTGGGTAGTTTATATAAGCAGTGTATTTCGCAGTGTATATAAGCAGTAAATTCGGGCAGTGTATAGAAGCAGTGTATATGGCAGTGTATATAAGCAGTGTATATGGCAGTGTATATAAGCAGTGTATTTGAGTAGTGTATATAAGCAGTGTATTTGGCAGTGTATATGAGCAGTGCATTTGGGTAGTGTATATAAGCAGTGTATTTGGCAGTGTATATAAGCAGTGTATTTGAGTAGTGTATATAAGCAGTGTATTAGGGTAGTGTATATAAGCAGTGTATAGGGCAGTGTATATAAGCAGTGTATTTGAGTAGTGTATATAAGCAGTGTATTTAGCAGTGTATATGAGCAGTGCATTTGGGTAGTGTATATAAGCAGTGTATTTGGCAGTGTATATAAGCAGTGTATTTGAGTAGTGTATATAAGCAGTGTATTTGAGTAGTGTTTATAAGCAGTGTATATGAGCAGTGTATATAAGCAGTGTATTTGAGCAGTGTATATAAGCAGTGTATTTGCGCAGTGTATATAAGTAGTGTATTTGAGCAGTGTATTTGATCAGTGTATATAAGCAGTGTATTTGAGCAGTGTATATAAGCAGTGTATTTGAGCAGTGTATTTGGGCAGTGTATTTGGCAGTGTATATAAGCAGTGTATTTGGGTTGTGTATATAAGAAGTGTATTTGAGCAGTGTATATTAGCAGTGTATTTGGCCAGTTTATATAAACAGTGTATTTGCGTAATATACATAAGCAGTGTATTTGGGCAGTGTATATAAACAGTGTATTTGAGTTGTGTATATAAGCAGTGTATTTGAGCAGTGTATATAAGCAGTGTATTTGAGCAATGTATATAAGCAGTGTATTTGAGCAGTGTATATAAGCAGTGTACTTGAGCAGTGTATATGAGCAGTGTATTTGGCAGTGTATATAAGAAGTGTATTTGGGCAGTGTATATAATCAGTGTATTTGGGTAGTGTATATAAGCAGTGTATTTGGCAGTGTATATAAGCAGTGTATTTGGGCAGTGTATATAAGCAGTGTATTTGGGTAGTGTATATAAGCAGTGTATTTGGCAGTGTATATAAGCAGTGTATTTGGGCAGTGTATATAAGCAGTGTATATAGCAGTGTATATAAGCATTGTATTTGGGGAGTGTATATAAGCAGTGTATATGGCAGTGTATATAAGCATTGTATTTGGCAGTGTATATAGGTAGAGTATTTGGGCAGTGTATATAAGCAGTGTATTTGGGCAGTGTATATAAGCAGTGTATTTGAGTAGTGTATATAAGCAGTGTATTAGGGTAGTGTATATACGCAGTGTATATGGCAGTGTATATAAGCAGTGTATTTGAGTAGTGTATATAAGCAGTGTATTTGGCAGTGTATATGAGCAGTGTATTTGGGTAATGTATATAAACAGTGTATTTGGCAGTGTATATAAGCAGTGTATTTGTGCAGTGTATATAATCAGTATATTTGAGTAGTGTATATAAGCAGTGTATTTGGCAGTGTATATAAGCAGTGTTTTTGCGCAGTATATAAGCAGTGTATTTGGGTAGTGTATATAAGCAGTGTATTTCGCAGTGTATATAAGCAGTAAATTGGGGCAGTGTATATAAGCAGTGTATATGGCAGTGTATATAAGCAATGTATATGGCAGTGTATATAAGCAGTGTATTTGAGTAGGGTATATAAGCAGTGTATTTGGCAGTGTATATGAGCAGTGCATTTGGGTAGTGTATATAAGCAGTGTATTTGGCAGTGTATATAAGCAGTGTATTTGAGTAGTGTATATAAGCAGTGTAATTGAGTAGTGTATATAAGCAGTGTATATGAGCAGTGTATATAAGCAGTGTATTTGAGCAGTGTATATAAGCAGTGTATTTGCGCAGTGTATATAAGTAGTGTATTTGAGCAGTGTATTTGATCAGTGTATATAAGCAGTGTATTTGAGCAGTGTATATAAGCAGTGTATTTGAGCAGTGTATTTGGGCAGGGTATTTGGCATTGTATATAAGCAGTGTATTTGGGTTGTGTATATAAGCAGTGTATTTGAGCAGTGTATATTAGCAGTGTATTTGGCCAGTTTATATAAACAGTGTATTTGCGTAATATACATAAGCAGTGTATTTGGGCAGTGTATATAAACAGTGTATTTGAGTAGTGTATATAAGCAGTGTATTTGAGTAGTGTATATAAGCAGTGTATATGAGCAGTGTATATACGCAGTGTATTTGAGCAGTGTATATAAGCAGTGTATTTGCGCAGTGTATATAAGTAGTGTATTTGAGCAGTGTATTTGATCAGTGTATATAAGCAGTGTATTTGAGCAGTGTATATATGCAGTGTATTTGAGCAGTGTATTTGGGAAGGGTATTTGGCAGTGTATATAAGCAGTGTATTTGTGTTGTGTATATAAGCAGTGTATTTGAGCAGTGTATATTAGCAGTGTATTCGGCCAGTTTATATAAACAGTGTATTTGCGTAATATACATAAGCAGTGTATTTGGGCAGTGTATATAAACAGTGTATTTGAGTTGTGTATCTAAGCAGTGTATTTGAGCAGTGTATATAAGCAGTGTATTTGAGCAATGTATATAAGCAGTGTATTTGAGCAGTGTATATAAGCAGTGTACTTGAGCAGTGTATATGAGCAGTGTATTTTGCAGTGTATATAAGAAGTGTATTTGGGCAGTGTATATAATCAGTGTATTTGGGTAGTGTATGTAAGCAGTGTATTTGGCAGTGTATATAAGCAGTGTATTTGGGCAGTGTATATAAGCAGTGTATTTGGGTAGTGTATATAAGCAGTGTATTTGGCAGTGTATATAAGCAGTGTATTTGGGCAGTGTATATAAGCAGTGTATATAGCAGTGTATATAAGCATTGTATTTGGGCAGTGTATATAAGCAGTGTATATGGCAGTGTATATAAGCATTGTATTTGGCAGTGTATATAGGTAGAGTATTTGGGCAGTGTATATAAGCAGTGTATTTGGGCAGTGTATATAAGCAGTGTATTTGAGTAGTGTATATAAGCAGTGTATTAGGGTAGTGTATATACGCAGTGTATATCGCAGTGTATATAAGCAGTGTATTTGAGTAGTGTATATAAGCAGTGTATTTGGCAGTGTATATGAGCAGTGTATTTGGGTAGTGTATATAAACAGTGTATTTGGCAGTGTATATAAGCAGTGTATTTGTGCAGTGTATATAATCAGTGTATTTGAGTAGTGTATATAAGCAGTGTATTTGGCAGTGTATATAAGCAGTGTTTTTGGGCAGTATATAAGCAGTGTATTTGGGTAGTGTATATAAGCAGTGTATTTCGCAGTGTATATAAGCAGTAAATTCGGGCAGTGTATATAAGCAGTGTATATGGCAGTGTATATAAGCAGTGTATATGGCAGTGTATATAAGCAGTGTATTTGAGTAGTGTATATAAGCAGTGTATTTGGCAGTGTATATGAGCAGTGCATTTGGGTAGTGTATATAAGCAGTGTATTTGGCAGTGTATATAAGCAGTGTATTTGAGTAGTGTATATAAGCAGTGTATTTGAGCAGTGTATATAAGCAGTGTATATGAGCAGTGTATATAAGCAGTGTATTTGAGCAGTGTATATAAGCAGTGTATTTGCGCAGTGTATATAAGTAGTGTATTTGAGCAGTGTATTTGAACAGTGTATATAAGCAGTGTATTAGAGCAGTGTATATAAGCAGTGTATTGAGCAGTGTATTTGGGCAGGTTATTGGCAGTGTATATAAGCAGTGTATTTGGGTTGTGTATATAAGCAGTGTATTTGAGCAGTGTATATTAGCAGTGTATTTGGCCAGTTTATATAAACAGTGTATTTGCGTAATATACATAAGCAGTGTATTTGGGCAGTGTATATAAACAGTGTATTTGAGTTGTGAATATAAGCAGTGTATTTGAGCAGTGTATATAAGCAGTGTATTTGAGCAATGTATATAAGCAGTGTATTTGAGCAGTGTATATAAGCAGTGTACTTGAGCAGTGTATATGAGCAGTGTATTTGGCAGTGTATATAAGAAGTGTATTTGGGCAGTGTATATAATCAGTGTATTTGGGTAGTGTATATAAGCAGTGTATTTGGCAGTGTATATAAGCAGTGTATTTGGGCAGTGTATATAAGCAGTGTATTTGGGTAGTGTATATAAGCAGTGTATTTGGCAGTGTATATAAGCAGTGTATTTGGGCAGTGTATATAAGCAGTGTATATGGCAGTGTATATAAGCATTGTATTTGGGCAGTGTATATAAGCAGTGTATATGGCAGTGTATATAAGCATTGTATTTGGCAGTGTATATAGGTAGTGTATTTGGGCAGTGTATATAAGCAGTGTATTTGGGCAGTGTATATAAGCAGTGTATTTGAGTAGTGTATACAAGCAGTGTATTAGGGTAGTGTATATACGCAGTGTATATGGCAGTGTATATAAGCAGTGTATTTGAGTAGTGTATATAAGCAGTGTATTTGGCAGTGTATATAAGCAGTGTATTTGTGCAGTGTATATAATCAGTGTATTTGAGTAGTGTATATAAGCAGTGTATTTGGCAGTGTATATAAGCAGTGTTTTTGGGCAGTATATAAGCAGTGTATTTGGGTAGTGTATATAAGCAGTGTATTTCGCAGTGTATATAAGCAGTAAATTCGGGCAGTGTATATAAGCAGTGTATATGGCAGTGTATATAAGTAGAGTATTTGGGCAGTATATATAAGCAGTGTATTTGAGTAGTGTATATAAGCAGTGTATTTGTACAGTGTATATAAACAGTGTATTTGAGTTTTGTATAAAAGCAGTGTATTTGGCAGTGTATATAAGCAGTGTATTTATGCAGTGTATATAAGTAGTGTATTTGGGTAGTATATATAAGCAGTGTATTTGGCAGTGTATATAAGCAGTGCATTTGGGCAGTGTACATAAGCAGTGTATATGGCAGTGTATATAAGCAGTGTATTTGGGCAGTGTATATAAGCAGTGTATATGGCAGTGTATATAAGCAGTGTATTTGGCAGTGTATATAAGTAGAGTATTTGGGCAGTGTATATAAGCAGTGTATTTGGGCAGTGTATATAAGCAGTGTATTTGAGTAGTGTATATAATCAGTGTATTAGGGTAGTGTATATAAGCAGTGTATATGGCAGTGTATATTAGCAGTGTATTTGAGTAGTGTATATAAGCAGTGTATATGGCAGTGTATATGAGCAGTGTATTTGGGTAGTGTATATAAGCAGTGTATTTGGCAGTGTATATAAGCAGTGTATTTGAGTAGTGTATATAAGCAGTGTATTTGAGTAGGGTATATGAGCAGTGTATTTGGCAGTGTATATAAGAAGTGTATTTGGGCAGTGTATATAATCAGTGTAATTGGTCGTCTATATAAGCAGTGTATTTGGCAATGTATATGAGCAGTGTATTTGGGCAGTGTATATAAGCAGTGTATTTGGCAGTGTATATAAGTAGTGTATTTGGGCAGTGTATATCAGCAGTGTATTAGGGTAGTGTATATAAGCAGTGTATATGGCAGTGTATATAAGCAGTGTATTTGAGTAGTGTATATAAGCAGTGTATTTGGCAGTGTATATGAGCAGTGTATTTGGGTAGTGTATATAAGCAGTGTATTTGGCAGTGTATATAAGCAGTGTATTTGTGTAGTGTATATAAGCAGTGTATTTGAGTAGTGTATATAAGCAGTGTATATGAGCAGTGTATATAAGCAGTGTATTTGAGCAGTGTATATAAGCAGTGTATTTGCGCAGTGTATATTAGTAGTGTATTTGAGCAGTGTATTTGATCAGTGTATATAAGCAGTGTATTTGAGCAGTGTATATAAGCAGTGTATTTGAGCAGTGTATTTGGGCAGGGTATTTGGCAGTGTATATAAGCAGTGTATTTGGGTAGTGTATATAAGCAGTGTATATGAGCAGTGTATATTAGCAGTGTATTTGGCCAGTTTATATAAACAGTGTATTTGCGTAATATACATAAGCAGTGTATTTGGGCAGTGTATATAAACAGTGTATTTGAGTTGTGTATATAAGCAGTGTATTTAAGCAGTGTATATAAGCAGTGTATTTGAGCAGTGTATATAAGCACTGTATTTGAGCAGTGTATATAAGCAGTGTACTTGAGCAGTGTATATGAGCAGTGTATTTGGCAGTGTATATAAGCAGTGTATTTGGGCAGTGTATATAAGCAGTGTATTTGGCAGTGTATATAAGTAGTGTATTTGGGCTGTGTATATAAGCAGTGTATTTGGGTAGTGTATATAAGCAGTGTATTTGGCAGTGTATATAAGCAGTGTATTTGGGCAGTGTATATAAGCAGTGTATATGGCAGTGTATATAAGCATTGTATTTGGGCAGTGTATATAAGCAGTGTATATGGCAGTGTATATATGCATTGTATTTGGCAGTGTATATAGGTAGAGTATTTGGGCAGTGTATATAAGCAGTGTATTTGGGCAGTGTATATAAGCAGTGTATTTGAGTAGTGTATATAAGCAGTGTATCAGGGTAGTGTATATACGCAGTGTATATGGCAGTGTATATAAGCAGTGTATTTGAGTAGTGTATATAAGCAGTGTATTTGGCAGTGTATATGAGCAGTGTATTTGGGTAGTGTATATAAACAGTGCATTTGGCAGTGTATATAAGCAGTGTATTTGTGCAGTGTATATAATCAGTGTATTTGAGTAGTGTATATAAGCAGTGTATTTGGCAGTGTATATAAGCAGTGTTTTTGGGCAGTATATAAGCAGTGTATTTGGGTAGTGTATATAAGCAGTGTATTTGGCAGTGTATATAAGCAGTACATTCGGGCAGTGTATATAAGCAGTGTATATGGCAGTGTATATAAGCAGTGTATTTGGCAGTGTATATAAGTAGAGTATTTGGGCAGTGTATATAAGCAGTGTATTTGAGTAGTGTATATAAGCAGAGTATTTGTGCAGTGTATATAAACAGTGTATTTGAGTTTTGTATAAAAGCAGTGTATTTGGCAGTGTATATAAGCAGTGTATTTGAGCAGTGTATATAAGCAGTGTATTTGGCCAGTTTATATAAACAGTGTATTTGTGTAATATACATAAGCAGTGTATTTGGGTAGTGTATATAAACAGTGTATTTGAGTTGTGTATATAAGCAGTGTATTTGAGCAGTGTATATAAGCAGTGTATTTGGGCAGTGTATATAAGCAGTGTATTTGGCAGTGTATATAAGTAGAGTATTTGTGCAGTGTATATTAGCAGTGTATTTGGGCAGTGTATATAATCAGTGTATTTGGGTAGTGTATATAAGCAGTGTATTTGGGCAGTGTATATAAGCACTGTATATGGCAGTGTATATAAGCAGTGTATTTGGGCAGTGTATATAAGCAGTGTATATGGCAGTGTATATAAGAATTGTATTTGGCAGTGTATATGAGCAGTGTATTTGGGTAGTGTATATAAGCAGTGTATGTGTCAGTGTATATAAGCAGTGTATTTGTGCAGTGTATATAATCAGTGTATTTGAGTAATGTATATAAGCAGTGTATTTGGCAGTATATATAAGCAGTGTATTTGGGCAGTGTATATAAGCAGTGTATTTGGGTAGTGTATATAAGCAGTGTATTTGGCAGTGTATATAAGCAGTGTATTCGGGCAGTGTATATAAGCAGTGTATATGGCAGTGTATATAAGCAGTGTATTTGGCAGTGTATATAAGTAGAGTATTTGGGCAGTGTATATAAGCAGTGTATTTGAGTAATGTATATAAGCAGTATATTTGTGCAGTGTATATAAGCAGTGTATTTGAGTAGTGTATAAAAGCAGTGTATTTGGCAGTGTATATAAACAGTGTATTTGGGCAGTGTATATAAGCAGTGTATTTGGCAGTGTATATAAGTAGAGTATTTGTGCAGTGTATATTAGCAGTGTATTTGGGCAGTGTATATAATCAGTGTACTTGGGTAGTGTATATAAGCAGTGTATTTGGGCAGTGTATATAAGCACTGTATATGGCAGTGTATATAAGCAGTGTATTTGGGCAGTGTATATAAGCACTGTATATGGCAGTGTATATAAGCAGTGTATTTGGGCAGTGTATATAAGCAGTGTATATGGCAGTGTATATAAGAATTGTATTTGGCAGTGTATATGAGCAGTGTATTTGGGTAGTGTATATAAGCAGTGTATTTGGCAGTGTATATAAGCAGTGTATTTGTGCAGTGTATATAATCAGTGTATTTGAGTAATGTATATAAGCAGTGTATTTGGCAGTATATATAAGCAGTGTATTTGGGCAGTGTATATAAGCAGTGTATTTGGGTAGTGTATATAAGCAGTGTATTTGGCAGTGTATATAAGCAGTGTATTCGGGCAGTGTATATAAGCAGTGTATATGGCAGTGTATATAAGCAGTGTATTTGGCAGTGTATATAAGTAGAGTATTTGGGCAGTGTATATAAGCAGTGTATTTGAGTAATGTATATAAGCAGTATATTTGTGCAGTGTATATAGGCAGTGTATTTGAGTAGTGTATAAAAGCAGTGTATTTGGCAGTGTATATAAGCAGTGTATTTGGGTAGTATATATAAGCAGTGTATTTGGCAGTGTATATTAGCAGTGCATTTGGGCCGTGTACATAAGCAGTGTATATGGTAGTGTATATACGCAGTGTATTTGGGCAGTGTATATAAGCAGTGTATATGGCAGTGTATATAAGCAGTGTATTTGGCAGTGTATATAAGTAGAGTATTTGGGCAGTGTATATAAGCAGTGTATTTGGGCAGTGTATATAAGCAGTGTATTTGAGTAGTGTATATAAGCAGTGTATTAGGGTAGTGTATATAAGCAGTGTATATGGCAGTGTATATAAGCAGTGTATTTGAGTAGTGTATATAAGCAGTGTATTTGGCAGTGTATATGAGCAGTGTATTTGGGTAGTGTATATAAGCAGTGTATTTGGCAGTGTATATAAGCAGTGTATTTGAGTAGTGTATATAAGCAGTGTATTTGAGTAGTGAATATAAGCAGTGTATTTGAGCAGTGTATATAAGCAGTGTATTTGTGCAGTGTATATAAGCAGTGTATTTAGGTAGTGTATATAATCAGTGTATTTGAGTAGTGTATATAAGCAATGTATTTGAGTAGTGTATATAAGCAATGTATTTGCGTAGTGTATATAAGTAGTGTATTTGAGCAGTGTATTTGATCAGTGTATATAAGCAGTGTATTTGAGCAGTATATATAAGCAGTGTATTTGAGCAGTGTATTTGGGCAGGGTATTTGGCAGTGTATATAAGCAGTGTATTTGGGTAGTGTATATAAGCAGTGTATTTGGGTAGTGTATATAAGCAGTGTATTTGAGGAGTGTATATAAGCAGTGTATTTGGCCGGTTTATATAAACAGTGTATTTGCGTAATATACATAAGCAGTGTATTTGGGCAGTGTATATAAACAGTGTATTTGAGTTGTGTATATAAGCAGTGTATTTGAGCAGTGTATATAAGCAGTGCATTTGAGCAGTGTATATAAGCAGTGTACTTGAGCAGTGTATATGAGCAGTGTATTTGGTAGTGTATATAAGCAGTGTATTTGGCAGTGTATATAAGCAGTGTATTTGGGCAGTGTATATAAGCAGTGTATATGGCAGTGTATATAAGCATTGTATTTGGGCAGTGTATATAAGCAGTGTATATGGCAGTGTATATAAGCATTGTATTTGGCAGTGTATATAGGTAGAGTATTTGGGCAGTGTATATAAGCAGTGTATTTGGGTAGTGTATATAAGCAGTGTATTTGGCAGTGTATATAAGCAGTGTATTCGGGCAGTGTATATAAGCAGTGTATATGGCAGTGTATATAAGCAGTGTATTTGGCAGTGTATATAAGTAGAGTATTTGGGCAGTGTATATAAGCAGTGTATTTG
>JABXNX010000056.1:110734-164870 GCA_014843695.1 Archivesica marissinica | reverse complement strand
GAAGTAGGGGACATCCTGGTAGTCATTGGGTAGAGGATCTGGGGCAGGGAATCCGATGGTACCGTCTTCAGCAAATTCCTTGATTTCAGAGTTATTGTAGATCTGCGCGTCTGATGCTGATCCTGTACCACCGAGGTCTGACCAGATGAACTTGTACTCCGCGTCTACAAGGGCCATGAGTACAACAGAGTAAAATCCCTTGTAGTTGAAGTATTGGGAACCACTCCTTGGAGGACACTTGCAGGCAATGTGCTTCCCATCTAGTGCACCACATGTATGGGGAAAGTTCCACTTCTGGAGGAACTTGTCAGATATAGCACGCCATCCCTCAGGAGTGGTGGGGCAGGTCATCACCTCGGGCATGTACTCATCTATGATGGCTTGGCAGACCTCTCTGACGACGAGTGACTGGGTGTTGTGGGGGACCCTCCATCCGTACTTCATGGTTGAAAACGTGCTCCCAGATGCAAGGTGACGCAAAGTCAGTGCGAGCTTCAGGCCAGGCTCCAGGGGCTCCCTGTACCAGGTGTGTTGTTTGGTGATCCTGGGACCCACTCTGGCTAGCAGCTCATCGAACATCTCGGGGGGCATCCGCATGAAGTTCTTAAAGGATCGTTGGTCCTCGTTTCGGAGCTCCACCAGAAGCTGGTCATAGAGGCCAAACTGCCGTCGCCTTCCGATCCATGGTCTCACCCAGACTTCACGTCTTCTTCTTCTTCTTCTCCTCCTTCTTCTTATTCGGATGTGGTGAAGTGTCAAATCGATCAGATCATACTGGTGTTGGAGAAGAGCTACCTCCATCCTCTCTCGTCGGAGGTCCACGAAGAACTGAAGAAGATCTCGAAATGGGAGCCTATATACACTTTCTCAAAACGCTGGCAATACGCTGGGGATACGCTGGCCATACGCCAATCATACGCTAGTTGTACGTTAGATACGTTACTCAATCGTCAGACATACGCCAATACGTCTATATACGTTGCAGATACGTCATACATACGTTGTAAGTACGTTACTCATGCGCTATCAATACGCTATCAATACGCTAGCTGTACGGTACACCTTCATGCCAGCGTATGTAAGCGTATGACCAGAGTACTCGACCTATGACTAACGTACCTCTGGCGTAACTCTCGCGTATTCAGCGTATGCCTAGCGTATGCTTAGCGTATAAACCATACGTCCGCATACGCACAAAATTTTTAAGCATGCTCAAAAAAAGGTTTCTGCCTCACCGTATGCCAGCGTATGCAACCGTATGCGACCGTGCTTGCAACGTATACAACCTATGCCTAACGTACCCCTAGCGTATGTCAGCGTATACCAGCGTATGAGTGATATTTTTCATACGCTGGCATACGCTAGTACGATACGCAATAGTGTGACAGGGCCATAAGCAGTGTATTTGAGCAGTGTATATAAGCAGTGTATTTGGCCAGTTTATATAAACAGTGTATTTGTGTAATATACATAAGCAGTGTATTTGGGCGGTGTATATAAACAGTGTATTTGAGTTGTTTATATAAGCAGTGTATTTGAGCAGTGTATATAAGCAGTGTATTTGAGCAGTGTATATAAGCAGTGTACTTGAGCAGTGTATAGGAGCAGTGTATTTGGCAGTGTATATAACTAGTGTATTTGGGCAGTGTATATAAGCAGTGTATTTGGGTCGTGTTTATAAGCAGTGTATTTGACAGTGTATATAAGCAGTATATTTGGGCAGTGTATATAAGCAGTGTATTTGGCAGTGTATATAAGTAGTGTATTTGGGCAGTGTATATAAGCAGTGTATTTGGGTAGTGTATATAAGCAGTGTATTTGGCAGTGTATATAAGCAGTGTATTTGGGCAGTGTATATAAGCAGTGTATTTGGCAGTGTATATAAGCAGTGTATTTGCAGTGTAAATAAGTAGAGTATTTGGGCAGTGTATATAAGCAGTGTATTTGAGTAGTGTATATAAGCAATGTATTTGTGCAGTGTATATAAGCAGTGTATTTGAGTAGTGTATATATCAGTGTATTTGGCAGTGTATATAAGCAGTGTATTTGGCAGTGTATATGGCAGTGTATTTGGGTATGTATATAAGCAGTGTATTTGGCAGTGTATATAAGCAGTGTATTTGAGTAGTGTATATAAGCAGTGTATTTGGGTAGTGTATATAAGCAGTGTATATAAGCAGTGTATTTGAGCGGTGTATTTAAGCAGTGTTTTTGAGCAGTGTATATAAGCAGTATATTTCAGCAGAGAATATAAGCAGTGTATTTAAGCAGTGTATTTGAACAGTGTATATAAGCAGTGTATTTGAGCAGTGTATATAAGCAGTGTATTTGAGCAGTGTATATAAGCAGTGTATTTGAGCAGTGTATTTGAGCAGTGTATATAAGCAGTGTATTTGAGCAGTGTATGTAAGCAGTGTATATAAGCGGTGTATTTGAGCAGTGTATTTGGGCAGTGTATTTGGCAGTGTATATAAGCAGTGTATTTGGGTAGTGTATATACGCAGTGTATTTGGGTAGTGTATATAAGCAGTGTATTTGAGCAGTGTATATAAGCAGTGTATTTGGCCAGTTTATATAAACAGTGTATTTGTGTAATATACATAAGCAGTGTATTTGGGCAGTGTATATAAACAGTGTATTTGAGTTGTGTATATAAGAAGTGTATTTGAGCAGTGTATATAAGCAGTGTGTTTGAGCATTGTATATAAGCAGTGTATTTGAGCAATGTATATAAGCAGTGTACTTGAGCAGTGTATATGAGCAGTGTATTTGGCAGTGTATATAAGTAGTGTATTTGGGCAGTGTATATAAGCAGTGTATTTGGGTAGCGTATATAAGCAGTGTATTTGGCAGTGTATATAAGCAGTGTATTTGGGCAGTGTATATAAGCAGTGTATATGGCAGTGTATATAAGCAGTGTATTTGGGCAGTGTATATAAGTAGAGTATTTGGGCAGTGTATATAAGCAGTGTATTTGGGCAGTGTATATAAGCAGTGTATTTGAGCAGTGTATATAAGCAGTGTATTTGGGTAGTGTATACAAACAGTGTATTTGAGTAGTGTATATAAGCAGTTTATTTTTGTTGTGTATATAAATAGTGTATTTGAGCAGTGTATTTGAGCAGTGTATATAAGCAGTGTATTTGAGCAGTGTATATAAGCAGTGTATTTGAGCAGTGTATTTGGCAGTGTATATAAGCAGTGTATTTGGGTAGTGTATATAAGCAGTGTATTTGGGTAGTGCATATAAGCAGTGTATTTGAGCAGTTTATATAAACAGTGTATTTCTGTAATATACATAAGCAGTGTATTTGGGCAGTGTATATAAACAGTGTATTTGAGTTGTGTATATAAAAAGTGTATTTGAGCAGTGTATATAAGCAGTGTATTTGAGCAGTGTATATAAGCAGTGTACTTGAGCAGTGTATAGGAGCAGTGTATTTGGCAGTGTATATAACTAGTGTATTTGGGCAGTGTATATAAGCAGTGTATTTGGGTCGTGTTTATAAGCAGTGTATTTGACAGTGTATATAAGCAGTGTATTTGGGCAGTGTATATAAGCAGTGTATTTGGCAGTGTATATAAGTAGTGTATTTGGGCAGTGTATATAAGCAGTGTATTTGGGTAGTGTATATAAGCAGTGTATTTGGCAGTGTATATAAGCAGTGTATTTGGGCAGTGTATATAAGCAGTGTATATGGCAGTGTATATAAGCAGTGTATTTGGGCAGTGTATATAAGCAGTGTATTTGCAGTGTATATAAGCAGTGTATTTGGCAGTGTATATAAGCAGTGTATTTGGGCAGTGTATAAAAGCAGTGTATTTGAGCAGTGTATATAAGCAGTGTATTTGGCAGTGTATATAACAGTGTATTTGGCAATGTATATAAGCAGTGTATTTGGGTAGTGTATATAAGCAGTGTATTTGGGTGTGTATATAAGCAGTGTATTTGAGCAGTGTATATAAGCAGTGTATTTGAGCAGTGTATATAAGCAGTGTATTTGAGCAGTGTATATAAGCAGTGTATTTGGCAGTGTATATAAGCAGTGTATTTGGGCAGTGTATATAAGCAGTGTATTTGGGTAGTGTATATAAGCAGTGTATTTGGCAGTGTATATAAGCAGTGTATTTGGGCAGTGTATATAAGCAGTGTATTTGGCAGTGTATATAAGCAGTGTATTTGAGCAGTGTATATAAGCAGTGTATTTGGGCAGTGTATATAAGCAGTGTATATGCAGTGTATATAAGCAGTGTATTTGGGCAGTGTATATAAGCAGTGTATTTGCAGTGTATATAAGCAGTGTATTTGGCAGTGTATATAAGTAGAGTATTTGGGCAGTGTATATAAGCAGTGTATTTGGGCAGTGTATATAAGCAGTGTATTTGAGTAGTGTATATAAGCAGTGTATTTGGCATTGTATATGAGCAGTGTATTTGGGTAGTGTATATAAGCAGTGTATTTGGCAGTGTATATAAGTAGTGTATTTGGGCAGTGTATTTAAGCAGTGTATTTGGGCAGTGTATATAAACAGTGTATATGGCAGTGTATATAAGCAGTGTATTTGGCAGTGTATATAAGTAGAGTATTTGGGCAGTGTATATAAGCAGTGTATTTGAGTAGTGTATATAAGCAATGTATTTGTGCAGTGTATATAAGCAGTGTATTTGAGTAGTGTATATAATCAGTGTATTTGGCAGTGTATATAAGCAGTGTATTTAGCAGTGTATATGAGCAGTGTATTTGGGTAGTGTATATAAACAGTGTATTTGGCAGTGTATATAAGCAGTGTATTTGAGTAGTGTATATAAGCAGTGTATTTGGGTAGTGTATATAAGCAGTGTATATAAGCAGTGTATTTGAGCGGTGTATTTAAGCAGTGTTTTTGAGCAGTGTATATAAGCAGTATATTTCAGCAGAGAATATAAGCAGTGTATTTAAGCAGTGTATTTGAACAGTGTATATAAGCAGTGTATTTGAGCAGTGTATATAAGCAGTGTATTTGAGCAGTGTATATAAGCAGTGTATTTGAGCAGTGTATTTGAGCAGTGTATATAAGCAGTGTATTTGAGCAGTGTATGTAAGCAGTGTATATAAGCAGTGTATTTGAGCAGTGTATTTGGGCAGTGTATTTGGCAGTGTATATAAGCAGTGTATTTGAGCAGTGTATATAAGCAGTGTAATTGGCCAGTTTATATAAACAGTGTATTTGTGTAATATACATAAGCAGTGTATTTGGGCAGTGTATATAAACAGTGTATTTGAGTTGTGTATATAAAAAGTGTATTTGAGCAGTGTATATAAGCAGTGTATTTGAGCATTGTATATAAGCAGTGTATTTGAGCAATGTATATAAGCAGTGTACTTGAGCAGTGTATATGAGCAGTGTATTTGGCAGTGTATATAAGTAGAGTATTTGGGCAGTGTGTATAAGCAGTGTATTTGGGTAGCGTATATAAGCAGTGTATTTGGCAGTGTATATAAGCAGTGTATTTGGGCAGTGTATATAAGCAGTGTATATGGCAGTGTATATAAGCAGTGTATTTGGGCAGTGTATATAAGTAGAGTATTTGGGCAGTGTATATAAGCAGTGTATTTGGGCAGTGTATATAAGCAGTGTATTTGAGCAGTGTATATAAGCAGTGTATTTGGGTAGTGTATACAAACAGTGTATTTGAGTAGTGTATATAAGCAATGTATTTGAGTAGTGTATATAAGCAGTTTATTTGGGTTGTGTATATAAGTAGTGTATTTGAGCAGTGTATTTGAGCAGTGTATATAAGCAGTGTATTTGAGCAGTGTATATAAGCAGTGTATTTGAGCAGTGTATTTGGCAGTGTATATAAGCAGTGTATTTGGGTAGTGCATATAAGCAGTGTATTTGAGCAGTGTATATAAGCAGTGTATTTGGCCAGTTTATATAAACAGTGTATTTGTGTAATATACATAAGCAGTGTATTTGGGCAGTGTATATAAACAGTGTATTTGAGTTGTGTATATAAGCAGTGTATTTGAGCAGTGTATATAAGCAGTGTATTTGAGCAGTGTATATAAGCAGTGTACTTGAGCAGTGTATAGGAGCAGTGTATTTGGCAGTGTATATAACTAGTGTATTTGGGCAGTGTATATAAGCAGTGTATTTGGGTCGTGTTTATAAGCAGTGTATTTGACAGTGTATATAAGCAGTGTATTTGGGCAGTGAATATAAGCAGTGTATTTGGCAGTGTATATAAGTAGTGTATTTGGGCAGTGTATATAAGCAGTGTATTTGGGTAGTGTATATAAGCAGTGTATTTGGCAGTGTATATAAGCAGTGTATTTGGGCAGTGTATATAAGCAGTGTATATGGCAGTGTATATAAGCAGTGTATTTGGGCAGTGTATATAAGCAGTGTATATTGCAGTGTATATAAACAGTGTATTTGGCAGTGTATATAAGTAGAGTATTTGGGTAGTGTATAAAAGCAGTGTATTTTTGAGCAGTGTATATAAGCAGTGTATTTGGCCAGTTTATATAAACAGTGTATTTGTGTAATATACATAAGCAGTGTATTTGGGCAGTGTATATAAACAGTGTATTTGAGGTGTGTATATAAGCAGTGTATTTGAGCAGTGTATATATGCAGTGTATTTGAGCAGTGTATATAAGCAGTGTACTTGAGCAGTGTATATGAGCAGTGTATTTGGCATTGTATATAAGTAGTGTATTTGGGCAGTGTATATAAGCAGTGTATTTGGGTCGTGTATATAAGCAGTGTATTTGGCAGTGTATATAAGCAGTGTATTTGGGCAGTGTATATAAGCAGTGTATTTGGCAGTGTATATAAGTAGTGTATTTGGGCAGTGTATATAAGAAGTGTATTTGGGCAGTGTATATAAGCAGTGTATATGGCAGTGTATATAGGCAGTGTATTTGGGCAGTGTATATAAGCAGTGTATATTGCAGTGTATATAAACAGTGTATTTGGCAGTGTATATAAGTAGAGTATTTGGGCAGTGTATATAAGCAGTGTATTTGGGCAGTGTATATAAGCAGTGTATTTGAGTAGTGGATATAAGCAGTGTATTTGGCATTGTATATGAGCAGTGTATTTCGGTAGTGTATATAAGCAGTGTATTTGGCAGTGTATATAAGTAGTGTATTTGGGCAGTGTATTTAAGCAGTGTATTTGGGCAGTGTATATAAACAGTGTATATGGCAGTGTATATAAGCAGTGTATTTGGGCAGTGTATATAAGCAGTGTATATTGCAGTGTAAATAAACAGTGTATTTGGCAGTGTATATAAGTAGAGTATTTGGACAGTGTATATAAGCAGTGTATTTGGGCAGTGTATATAAGCAGTGTATTTGAGTAATGTATATAAGCAGTGTATTAGGGTAGTGTATATAAGCAGTGTATATGGCAGTGTATATAAGCAGTGTATTTGAGTAGTGTATATAAGCAGTGTATTTGGCATTGTATATGAGCAGTGTATTTGGGTAGTGTATATAAGCAGTGTATTTGGCAGTGTATATAAACTGTGTATTTGAGCAGTGTATATAAACATTGTATTTGAGCAGTGTATATAAGCAGTGTATTTGAGCAATGAATATAAGCAGTGTATTTGGGTAGTGTATATAAACAGTGTATTTGAATAGTGTATATAAGCAATGTATTTGAGTAGTGTATATAAGCAGTTTATTTGCGTAGTGTATTTGATCAGTGTATATAAGCAGTGTATTTGAGCAGTGTATATAAGCAGTGTATTTGGGTCGTGTTTATAAGCAGTGTATTTGACAGTGTATATAAGCAGTGTATTTGGGCAGTGTATATAAGCAGTGTATTTGGCAGTGTATATAAGTAGTGTATTTGGGCAGTGTATATAAGCAGTGTATTTGGGTAGTGTATATAAGCAGTGTATTTGGCAGTGTATATAAGCAGTGTATTTGGGTAGTGTATATAAGCAGTGTATTTGGCAGTGTATATAAGCAGTGTATTTGGGCAGTGTATATAAGCAGTGTATTTGCAGTGTATATAAGCAGTGTATTTGGCAGTGTATATAAGCAGTGTATTTGGGTAGTGTATAAAGCAGTGTATTTGAGCAGTGTATATAAGCAGTGTATTTGGCAGTTTATATAAACAGTGTATTTGTGTAATGTACATAAGCAGTGTATTTGGGCAGTGTATATAAGCAGTGTATTTGGGTGTGTATATAAGCAGTGTATTTGAGCAGTGTATATATGCAGTGTATTTGGCAGTGTATATAAGCAGTGTATTTGGCAGTGTATATAAGCAGTGTATTTGGCATTGTATATAAGCAGTGTATTTGCAGTGTATATAAGCAGTGTATTTGGCAGTGTATATAAGCAGTGTATTTGGGCAGTGTATATAAGCAGTGTATTTGGGCAGTGTATATAAGCAGTGTATTTGAGTAGTGTATATAAGCAGTGTATTTGGCAGTGTATATGAGCAGTGTATTTGGGCAGTGTACATAAGCAGTGTATTTGGCAGTGTATATAAGCAGTGTATTTGGGTAGTGTATATAAGCAGTGTATTTGGGCAGTGTATATAAGCAGTGTATTTGGCAGTGTATATAAGCAGTGTATTTGGCAGTGTATATAAGCAGTGTATTTGGGCAGTGTATATAAGCAGTGTATTTGGGCAGTGTATATAAGCAGTGTATTTGGCAGTGTATATAAGCAGTGTATTTGGTAGTGTATATAAGCAGTGTATTTGGGAGTGTATATAAGCAGTGTATTTGAGTAGTGTATATAAGCAGTGTATTTGGGCAGTGTATATAAGCAGTGTATATGGCAGTGTATATAAGCAGTGTATTTGGGCAGTGTATATAAGCAGTGTATATGGCAGTGTATATAAGCAGTGTATTTGGCAGTGTATATAAGTAGAGTATTTGGGCAGTGTATATAAGCAGTGTATTTGGGCAGTGTATATAAGCAGTGTATTTGAGTAGTGTATATAAGCAGTGTATTAGGGTAGTGTATATAAGCAGTGTATATGGCAGTGTATATAAGCAGTGTATTTGAGTAGTGTATATAAGCAGTGTATTTGGCATTGTATATGAGCAGTGTATTTGGGTAGTGTATATAAGCAGTGTATTTGGCAGTGTATATAAACTGTGTATTTGAGCAGTGTATATAAACATTGTATTTGAGCAGTGTATATAAGCAGTGTATTTGAGCAATGAATATAAGCAGTGTATTTGGGTAGTGTATATAAACAGTGTATTTGAATAGTGTATATAAGCAATGTATTTGAGTAGTGTATATAAGCAGTTTATTTGCGTAGTGTATTTGATCAGTGTATATAAGCAGTGTATTTGAGCAGTGTATATAAGCAGTTTATTTGAGCATTGTATTTGGGCAGTGTATTTGGCAGTGTATTTAAGTAGTGTATTTGGGCAGTGTATATATGCAGTGTATTTGGGTAGTGTATATAAGCAGTGTATTTGGCAGTGTATATAAGCAGTGTATTTGGGCAGTGTATATAAGCAGTGTATATGGCAGTGTATATAAGCAGTGTATTTGGGCAGTGTATATAAGCAGTGTATATGGCAGTGTATATAAGCAGTGTATTTGGCAGTGTATATAAGTAGAGTATTTGGGCAGTGTATATAAGCAGTGTATTTGGGCAGTGTATATAAGCAGTGTATTTGAGTAGTGTATATAAGCAGTGTATTTGGCAGTGTATATAAGCAGTGTATTTGGGCAGTGTATATAAGCAGTGTATTTGTCAGTGTATATAAGTAGTGTATTTCGGCAGTGTATATAAGCAGTGTATTTTGGTAGTGTATATAAGCAGTTTATTTCGCAGTGTATATAAGCAGTGGATTTGGGTAGTGTATATAAGCCGTGTATATGGCAGTGTATATAAGCAGTGTATTTGGCAGTGTATATAAGTAGAGTATTTGGGCAGTGTACATAAGCAGTGTATTTGAGAAGTTTATATAAGCAGTGTATTTGTGCAGTGTATATAAGCAGTGTATTTGAGTAGTGTATATAATCACTGTATTTGGCAGTGTATATAAGCAGTGTATTTGGCAGTGTATATGAGCAGTGTATTTGGGTAGTGTATATAAGCAGTGTATTTGGCAGTGTATATAAGCAGTGTATTTGAGTAGTGTATATAAAGAGTGTATTTTAGCAGTGTATATAAGCAGTGTATTTGGGTAGTGTATATAAGCAGTGTATTTGGGTAGTGTATATAAGCAGTGTATATAAGCAGTGTATTTGAGCGGTGTATTTAAGCAGTGCATTTGATCAGTGTATATAAGCAGTGTATTCGGGTAGTGTATATAAGCAGTGTATTTGAGCAGTGTATATAAGCAGTGCATTTGAGTCGTGGATATAAGCAGTGTATTTGGCATTGTATATGAGCAGTGTATTTGGGTAGTGTATATAAGCAGTGTATTTGGCAGTGTATATAAGTAGTGTATTTGGGCAGTGTATTTAAGCAGTGTATTTGGGCAGTGTATATAAGCAGTGTATATGGCAGCGTATATTAGCAATGTATTTGGGCAGTGTATATAAGCAGTGTATATTGCAGTGTATATAAACACTGTATTTGGCAGTGTATATAAGTAGAGTATTTGGGAAGTGTATATATGCAGTGTATTTGGGCAGTGTATATAAGCAGTGTATTAGGGTAGTGTATATAAGCAGTGTATATGGCAGTGTATATAAGCAGTGTATTTGAGTAGTGTATATAAGCAGTGTATTTGGCATTGTATATGAGCAGTGTATTTGGGTAGTGTATATAAGCAGTGTATTTGGCAGTGTATATAAACTGTGTATTTGAGCAGTGTATATAAACATTGTATTTGAGCAGTGTATATAAGCAGTGTATTTGAGCAATGAATATAAGCAGTGTATTTGGGTAGTGTATATAAACAGTGTATTTCAATAGTGTATATAAGCAATGTATTTGAGTAGTGTATATAAGCAGTGTATTTGCGTAGTGTATTTGATCAGTGTATATAAGCAGTGTATTTGAGCAGTGTATATAAGCAGAGTATTTGAGCAGTGTATTTGGGCAGTGTATTTGGCATTGTATATAAGCAGTGTATTTGGGTAGTGTATATAAGCAGTGTATTTGGGTAGTGTATATAAGCAGTGTATTTGGCAAGTTTATATAAACAGTGTATTTGAGTAATATACATAAGCAGTGTATTTGGGCAGTGTATATAAACAGTGTATTTGAGTTGTGTATTTGAGCAGTGTATATAAGCAGTGTATTTGAGCAGTGTATATAAGCAGTGTATTTGAGCAGTGTATATAAGCAGTGTACTTGAGCAGTGTATATGAGCAGTGTATTTGGCAGTGTATTTGGGTAGTGTATATAAGCAGTATATTTGAGTAGTGTCTATGATCAGTGTATTTTGCAGTGTATATAAGCAGTGTATTTGAGTAGTGTATATAAAGAGTGTATTTTAGCAGTGTATATAAGCAGTGTATTTGGGTAGTGTATATAAGCAGTGTATTTGGGTAGTGTATATAAGCAGTGTATATAAGCAGTGTATTTGAGCGGTGTATTTAAGCAGTGCATTTGATCAGTGTATATAAGCAGTGTATTCGGGTAGTGTATATAAGCAGTGTATTTGAGCAGTGTATATAAGCAGTGCATTTGAGTCGTGGATATAAGCAGTGTATTTGGCATTGTATATGAGCAGTGTATTTGGGTAGTGTATATAAGCAGTGTATTTGGCAGTGTATATAAGTAGTGTATTTGGGCAGTGTATTTAAGCAGTGTATTTGGGCAGTGTATATAAGCAGTGTATATGGCAGCGTATATTAGCAATGTATTTGGGCAGTGTATATAAGCAGTGTATATTGCAGTGTATATAAACACTGTATTTGGCAGTGTATATAAGTAGAGTATTTGGGAAGTGTATATATGCAGTGTATTTGGGCAGTGTATATAAGCAGTGTATTAGGGTAGTGTATATAAGCAGTGTATATGGCAGTGTATATAAGCAGTGTATTTGAGTAGTGTATATAAGCAGTGTATTTGGCATTGTATATGAGCAGTGTATTTGGGTAGTGTATATAAGCAGTGTATTTGGCAGTGTATATAAACTGTGTATTTGAGCAGTGTATATAAACATTGTATTTGAGCAGTGTATATAAGCAGTGTATTTGAGCAATGAATATAAGCAGTGTATTTGGGTAGTGTATATAAACAGTGTATTTCAATAGTGTATATAAGCAATGTATTTGAGTAGTGTATATAAGCAGTGTATTTGCGTAGTGTATTTGATCAGTGTATATAAGCAGTGTATTTGAGCAGTGTATATAAGCAGAGTATTTGAGCAGTGTATTTGGGCAGTGTATTTGGCATTGTATATAAGCAGTGTATTTGGGTAGTGTATATAAGCAGTGTATTTGGGTAGTGTATATAAGCAGTGTATTTGGCAAGTTTATATAAACAGTGTATTTGAGTAATATACATAAGCAGTGTATTTGGGCAGTGTATATAAACAGTGTATTTGAGTTGTGTATTTGAGCAGTGTATATAAGCAGTGTATTTGAGCAGTGTATATAAGCAGTGTATTTGAGCAGTGTATATAAGCAGTGTACTTGAGCAGTGTATATGAGCAGTGTATTTGGCAGTGTATTTGGGTAGTGTATATAAGCAGTATATTTGAGTAGTGTCTATGATCAGTGTATTTGGCAGTGTTTATAAGCAGTGTATTTGGCAGTGTATATGAGCAGTGTATTTGGGTAGTATATATAAGCAGTGTATTTGGCAGTGTATATAAGCAGTGTATTTGAGTAGTGTATATAAGCAGTGTATTTGAGCAGTGTATATAAGCAATGTTTTAGGGTAGTGTATATAAGCAGTGTATATGGCAGTGTATATAAGCAGTGTATTTGAGTAGTGTATATAAGCAGTGTATTTGGCATTGTATATGAGCAGTGTATTTGGGTAGTGTATATAAACAGTGTATTTGAGTAGTGTATATAAGCAATGTATTTGAGTAGTGTATATAAGCAGTTTATTTGCGTAGTGTATTTGATCAGTGTATATAAGCAGTGTATTTGGGCAGTGTATTTGGCATTGTATATAAGCAGTGTATTTGGGTAGTGTATATAAGCAGTGTATTTGGGTAGTGTATATAAGCAGTGTATTTGAGCAGTGTATATAAGCAGTGTATTTGGCGAGTTTATATAAACAGTGTATTTGTGTAATATACATAAGCAGTGTATTTGGGCAGTGTATATAAGTAGAGTATTTGTGCAGTGTATATAAGCAGTGTATTTGAGTAGTGTATATAAGCAGTGTATATGGCATTGTATATAAGCAGTGTATTTGGCAGTGTATATAAGTAGAGTATTTGTGCAGTGTATATAAGCAGTGTATTTGGGTAGTGTATATAAGCAGTATATATGGCAGTGTATATAAGCAGTGTATTTGGCAGTGTATATAAGTAGAGTATTTGTGCAGTGTATATAAGCAGTGTATTTGAGTAGTGTATATAAGCAGTGTATTTGTGCAGTGTATTTAAGCAGTGTATTTGAGTAGTGTATATAATCAGTGTATTTGGCAATGTATATAAGCAGTGTATTTGGCAGTGTATTTGAGCAGTGTATTTGGGTAGTGTATATAAGCAGTTTATTTGGCAGTGTATATAAGCAGTGTATTTGAGAAGTGTATATATGCAGTGTATTTGAGCAGTGTATATAAGCAGTTTATTTGGGTAGTGTATATAAGCAGTGTATTTGGGTAGTGCATATAAGCAGTGTATATAAGCAGTGTATTTGAGCGGTATATTTAAGCATTGTATTTGAGCAGTGTATATAAGCAGTGCATTTGAGCAGGGAATATAAGCAGTGTATTTAAGCAGTTTATTTGAACAGTATATATAAGCAGTGTATTTGGCAATTTATATAAGCAATGTATTTGAGTAGTGTATATAAGCAGTCTATTTGGGCAGTGTATTTAAGCAGTGTATATAAGCAGTGTATTTAAGCAGTGTATTTGAACAGTGTATAAAATCAGTGTATTTGGGTAGTGTATATAATCAGTGTATTTGGGCAGTGTATATAAACAGTGTATTTGTCAGTGTATATAAGCAGTGTATTTGTGTGGTGTATATAAGCAGTGTATTTGGGTAGTGTATATAAGCAATGTATTTGGGCATTGTATATAAGCAGTGTATATGAACAGTGCATAAAAGCAGTGTATTTGGGTAGTTTATATAAGCAGTGTATTTGAGCAGTGTATATAAGCAGTGTATTTGGGCAGTGTATATAAGCAGTGCATTTGGGCTATATACATTTGGGTAGGGTATTTGAGCAGTGTATATAAACATTGTATTTGAGCAGTGTATATAAACAGTGTATTTCAATAGTGTATATAAGCAATGTATTTGAGTAGTGTATATAAGCAGTGTATTTGCGTAGTGTATTTGATCAGTGTATATAAGCAGTGTATTTGAGCAGTGTATATAAGCAGTGTATTTGGGTAGTGTATATAAGCAGTGTATTTGAGCAGAGTATATAAGCAGTGTATTTGGCAAGTTTATATAAACAGTGTATTTGTGTAATATACATAAGCAGTGTATTTGGGCAGTGTATATAAGCAGTGTATTTGAGCAGTGTATATAAGCAGTGTACTTGAGCAGTGTATATGAGCAGTGTATTTGGCAGTGTATTTGGGTAGTGTATGTAAGCAGTGTATTTGAGTAGTGTCTATAATCAGTGTATTTGGCAGTGTTTATAAGCAGTGTATTTGGCAGTGTATATGAGCAGTGTATTTGGGTAGTATATATAAGCAGTGTATTTGGCAGTGCATATAAGCAGTGTATTTGAGTAGTGTATATAAGCAGTGTATTTGAGCAGTGTATATAAGCAATGTATTAGGGTAGTGTATATAAGCAGTGTATATGGCAGTGTATATAAGCAGTGTATTTGAGTAGTGTATATAAGCAGTTTATTTGGCATTGTATATGAGCAGTGTATTTGGGTAGTGTATATAAACAGTGTATTTGAGTAGTGTATATAAGCAATGTATTTGAGTAGTGTATATAAGCAGTTTATTTGCGTAGTGTATTTGATCAGTGTATATAAGCAGTGTATTTGAGCAGTGTATTTGGGCAGTGTATTTGGCATTGTATATAAGCAGTGTATTTGGGTAGTGTATATAAGCAGTGTATTTGGGTAGTGTATATAAGCAGTGTATTTGAGCAGTGTATATAAGCAGTGTATTTGGCGAGTTTATATAAACAGTGTATTTGTGTAATATACATAAGCAGTGTATTTGGGCAGTGTATATAAGTAGAGTATTTGTGCAGTGTATATAAGCAGTGTATTTGAGTAGTGTATATAAGCAGTGTATATGGCAGTGTATATAAGCAGTGTATTTGGCAGTGTATATAAGTAGAGTATTTGTGCAGTGTATATAAGCAGTGTATTTGGGTAGTGTATATAAGCAGTGTATATGGCAGTGTATATAAGCAGTGTATTTGGCAGTGTATATAAGTAGAGTATTTGTGCAGTGTATATAAGCAGTGTATTTGAGTAGTGTATATAAGCAGTGTATTTGTGCAGTGTATTTAAGCAGTGTATTTGAGTAGTGTATATAATCAGTGTATTTGGCAGTGTATATAAGCAGTGTATTTGGCAGTGTATATGAGCAGTGTATTTGGGTAGTGTATATAAGCAGTTTATTTGGCAGTGTATATAAGCAGTGTATTTGAGTAGTGTATATAAGCAGTGTATTTGAGCAGTGTATATAAGCAGTGTATTTGGGTAGTGTATATAAGCAGTGTATTTGGGTAGTGTATATAAGCAGTGTATATAAGCAGTGTATTTGAGCGGTATATTTAAGCATTGTATTTGAGCAGTGTATATAAGCAGTGTATTTGAGCAGGGAATATAAGCAGTGTATTTAAGCAGTGTATTTGAACAGTATATATAAGCAGTGTATTTGGCAATTTATATAAGCAATGTATTTGAGTAGTGTATATAAGCAGTGTATTTGTGCAGTGTATTTGAACAGTGTATAAAATCAGTGTATTTGGGTAGTGTATATAATCAGTGTATTTGGGCAGTGTATATAAACAGTGTATTTGTCAGTGTATATAAGCAGTGTATTTGTGTAGTGTATATAAGCAGTGTATTTGGGTAGTGTATATAAGCAGTGTATTTGAACAGTGTATATAAGAAGTGTATTTGGGTAGTTTATATAAGCAATGTATTTGGGCATTGTATATAAGCAGTGTATATGAACAGTGCATAAAAGCAGTTTATTTGGGTAGTTTATATAAGCAGTGTATTTGAGCAGTGTATATAAGCAGTGTATTTGGGCAGTGAATATAAGCAGTGTATTTGGGCTATGTACATCAGTAGTGTATTTGGGTAGTGTATTTGGGCAGTGTATATAAGCAGTGTCTTTGAGTAGTGTATATAAGCAGTGTATTTGGGCAGTGTATATAAGCAGTGTATTTGGGCAGTATATATAAGCAATGTATTTGTTTGTGTATATAAGCAGTGTATTTGGCAGTGTATATGAGCAGTGTATTTGGGCTATGTACATCAGTATTGTATTTGGGTAGTGTATTTGGGCAGTGTATATAAGCAGTGTATTTGAGTAGTGTATATAAGCAGTGTATTTGGGCAGTGTATATAAACAGTGTATTTGAGTAGTGTATATAAGCAGTGTATTTGGCAGTGTATATAAGCAGTGTATTTGGCAGTGTATATGAGCAGTGTATTTGGGCTATGTACATCAGTAGTGTATTTGGGCAGTGTATATAAGCAGTGTATTTGAGCAGTGTATATAAGCAGTGTATTTGAGCAGTGTATATGAGCAGTGTATTTGGCAGTGTATTTGGGTAGTGTATATAAGCAGTGTATTTGAGTAGTGTCTATAATCAGTGTATTTGGCAGTGTTTATAAGCAGTGTATTTGGCAGTGTATATGAGCAGTGTATTTGGGTAGTATATATAAGCAGTGTATTTGGCAGTGTATATAAGCAGTGTATTTGAGTAGTGTATATAAGCAGTGTATTTGAGCAGTGTATATAAGCAATGTATTTGGGCAGTGTATATAAGCAGTGTATATGGCAGTGTATATAAGCAGTGTATTTGAGTAGTGTATATAAGCAGTGTATTTGGCAGTGTATATAAGCAGTGTATTTGGGCAGTGTATATAAGCAGTGTATTTGGGTAGTGTATATAAGCAGTGTATTTGAGTAGTGTATATAAGCAGTTTATTTGCGTAGTGTATTTGATCAGTGTATATAAGCAGTGTATTTGAGCAGTGTATTTGGGCAGTGTATTCGGCATTGTATATAAGCAGTGTATTTGGGTAGTGTATATAAGCAGTGTATTTGGTAGTGTATATAAGCAGTGTATTTGAGCAGTGTATATAAGCAGTGTATTTGGCGATTTATATAAACAGTGTATTTGTGTAATATACATAAGCAGTGTATTTGGCAGTGTATATAAGTAGAGTATTTGTGCAGTGTATATAAGCAGTGTATTTGAGTAGTGTATATAAGCAGTGTATATGGCAGTGTATATAAGCAGTGTATTTGGCAGTGTATATAAGTAGAGTATTTGTGCACTGTATATAAGCAGGGTATTTGGGTAGTGTATATAAGCAGTGTATATGGCAGTGTATATAAGCAGTGTATTTGGCAGTGTATATAAGTAGAGTATTTGTGCAGTGTATATAAGCAGTGTATTTGAGTAGTGTATATAAGCAGTGTATTTGTGCAGTGTATTTAAGCAGTGTATTTGAGTAGTGTATATAATCAGTGTATTTGGCAGTGTATATAAGCAGTGTTTTTGGCAGTGTATATGAGCAGTGTATTTGGGTAGTGTATATAAGCAGTTTATTTGGCAGTGTATATAAGCAGTATATTTGAGTAGTGTATATAAGCAGTGTATTTGAGCAGTGTATATAAGCAGTGTATTTGGGTAGTGTATATAAGCAGTGTATTTGGGTAGTGTATATAAGCAGTGTATATAAGCAGTGTATTTGAGCGGTATATTTAAGCATTGTATTTGAGCAGTGTATATAAGCAGTGTATTTGAGCAGTGAATATAAGCAGTGTATTTAAGCAGTGTATTTGAACAGTATATATAAGCAGTGTATTTGGCAATTTATATAAGCAATGTATTTGAGTAGTGTATATAAGCAGTGTATTTGTGCAGTGTATTTGAAGAGTGTATAAAATCAGTGTATTTGGGTAGTGTATATAAGCAGTGTATTTGGCAGTGTATATAAGCAGTTTATTTGGCAGTGTATATGAGCAGTGTATTTGGGCTATGTACATCAGTAGTGTATTTGGGCAGTGTATATAAGCAGTGTATTTGAGTAGTGTATATAATCAGTGTATTTGGCAGTGTATATGAGCAGTGTATTTGGGCTATGTACATCAGTATTGTATTTGGGCAGTGTATATAAGCTGTGTATTTGGGTAGTGTATATAATCAGTGTATTTGGGCAGTGTATATAAGCAGTGTATTTGGGCAGTGTATATAAGCAGTGTATTTGGCAGTGTATATAAGCAGTGTATATGTCAGTGTATATGAGCAGTGTATTTGGGCAGTGTATATAAGCAGTGTATTTGGGCAGTGTATATAAGCAGTGTATTTGGGCAGTGTATATAAGCAGTGTATTTGGCAGTGTATATAAGCAGTGTATTTGGGTAGTGTATATAAGCAGTGTATTTGAGTAATGTATATAAGCAGTGTATTTGAGCAGTGTATTTCGCCAGTGTATATAAGCAGTGTATATGGCAGTGTATATAAGCAGTGTATTTGGGCAGTGTATATAAGCAGTGTATATGGCAGTGTATATAAGCAGTGTATTTGGCAGTGTATATAAGTAGAGTATTTGGGCAGTGTATATAAGCAGTGTATTTGGGCAGTGTATATAAGCAGTGTATTAGGGTAGTGTATATAAGCAGTGTATACGGCAGTGTATATAAGCAGTGTATTTGAGTAGTGTATATAAGCAGTGTATTTGGCAGTGTATATGAGCAGTGTATTTGGGTAGTGTATATAAGCAGTGTATTTGGCAGTGTATATAAGCAGTGTATTTGAGTAGTGTATATAAGCAGTGTATTTGTGCAGTGTATATAAGCAGTATATTTGAGTAGTGTATATAAGCAGTGTATTTGGCAGTGTATATAAGCAGTGTATTTGGGCAGTGTATATAAGCAGTGTATTTGGCAGTGTATATAAGTAGTGTATTTCGGCAGTGTATATAAGCAGTGTATTTTGGTAGTGTATATAAGAAGTGTATTTGGCAGTGTATATAAGCAGTGTATTTGGGTAGTGTATATAAGCAGTGTATATGGCAGTGTATATAAGCAGTGTATTTGGCAGTGTATATAAGCAGTGTATTTGGCAGTGTATATGAGCAGTGTATTTGGGTAGTGTATATAAGCAGTGTATTTGGCAGTGTATATAAGCAGTATATTTGAGTAGTGTATATAAGCAGTGTATTTGAGCGGTGTATTTAAGCAGTGTATTTGAGCAGTGTATATAAGCAGTGTATTAGAGCAGTGAATATAAGCAGTGTATTTAAGCAGTGTATTTGAACAGTATATATAAGCAGTGTATTTGGCAATTTATATAAGTAGTGTATTTGAGTAGTGTATATAAGCAGTGTATTTGGCATTGTATATGAGCAGTGTATTTGGGTAGTGTATATAAACAGTGTATTTGAGTAGTGTATATAAGCAATTTATTTGAGTAGTGTATATAAGCAGTTTATTTGCGTAGTGTATTTGATCAGTGTATATAAGCAGTGTATTTGAGCAGTGTATTTGGGCAGTGTATTTGGCATTGTATATAAGCAGTGTATTTGGGTAGTGTATATAAGCAGTGTATTTGGGTAGTGTATATAAGCAGTGTATTTGAGCAGTGTATATAAGCAGTGTATTTGGCGAGTTTATATAAACAGTGTATTTGTGTAATATACATAAGCAGTGTATTTGGGCAGTGTATATAAGTAGAGTATTTGTGCATGTATATAAGCAGTGTATTTGAGTAGTGTATATAAGCAGTGTATATGGCAGTGTATATAAGCAGTGTATTTGGCATGTATATAAGTAGAGTATTTGTGCAGTGTATATAAGCAGTGTATTTGGGTAGTGTATATAAGCAGTGTATATGGCAGTGTATATAAGCAGTGTATTTGGCAGTGTATATAAGTAGAGTATTTGTGCAGTGTATATAAGCAGTGTATTTGAGTAGTGTATATAAGCAGTGTATTTGTGCAGTGTATTTAAGCAGTGTATTTGTGTAGTGTATATAATCAGTGTATTTGGCAGTGTATATAAGCAGTGTATTTGGCAGTGTATATGAGCAGTGTATTTGGGTAGTGTATATAAGCAGTTTATTTGGCAGTGTATATAAGCAGTGTATTTGAGTAGTGTATATAAGCAGTGTATTTGAGCAGTGTATATAAGCAGTGTATTTGGGTAGTGTATATAAGCAGTGTATTTGGGTAGTGTATATAAGCAGTGTATATAAGCAGTGTATTTGAGCGGTATATTTAAGCATTGTATTTGAGCAGTGTATATAAGCAGTGTATTTGAGCAGGGAATATAAGCAGTGTATTTAAGCAGTGTATTTGAACAGTATATATAAGCAGTGTATTTGGCAATTTATATAAGCAATGTATTTGAGTAGTGTATATAAGCAGTGTATTTGTGCAGTGTATTTGAACAGTGTATAAAATCAGTGTATTTGGGTAGTGTATATAATCAGTGTATTTGGGCAGTGTATATAAACAGTGTATTTGTCAGTGTATATAAGCAGTGTATTTGTGTAGTGTATATAAGCAGTGTATTTGGGTAGTGTATATAAGCAGTGTATTTGAACAGTGTATATAAGAAGTGTATTTGGGTAGTTTATATAAGCAATGTATTTGGGCATTGTATATAAGCAGTGTATATGAACAGTGCATAAAAGCAGTTTATTTGGGTAGTTTATATAAGCAGTGTATTTGAGCAGTGTATATAAGCAGTGTATTTGGGCAGTGAATATAAGCAGTGTATTTGGGCTATGTACATCAGTAGTGTATTTGGGTAGTGTATTTGGGCAGTGTATATAAGCAGTGTCTTTGAGTAGTGTATATAAGCAGTGTATTTGGGCAGTGTATATAAGCAGTGTATTTGGGCAGTATATATAAGCAATGTATTTGTTTGTGTATATAAGCAGTGTATTTGGCAGTGTATATGAGCAGTGTATTTGGGCTATGTACATCAGTATTGTATTTGGGTAGTGTATTTGGGCAGTGTATATAAGCAGTGTATTTGAGTAGTGTATATAAGCAGTGTATTTGGGCAGTGTATATAAACAGTGTATTTGAGTAGTGTATATAAGCAGTGTATTTGGCAGTGTATATAAGCAGTGTATTTGGCAGTGTATATGAGCAGTGTATTTGGGCTATGTACATCAGTAGTGTATTTGGGCAGTGTATATAAGCAGTGTATTTGAGTAGTGTATATAATCAGTGTATTTGGCAGTGTATATGAGCAGTGTATTTGGGCTATGTACATCAGTATTGTATTTGGGCAGTGTATATAAGCTGTGTATTTGGGTAGTGTATATAATCAGTGTATTTGGGCAGTGTATATAAGCAGTGTATTTGGGCAGTGTATATAAGCAGTGTATTTGGCAGTGTATATAAGCAGTGTATATGTCAGTGTATATGAGCAGTGTATTTGGGCAGTGTATATAAGCAGTGTATTTGGGCAGTGTATATAAGCAGTGTATTTGGGCAGTGTATATAAGCAGTGTATTTGGCAGTGTATATAAGCAGTGTATTTGGGTAGTGTATATAAGCAGTGTATTTGAGTAGTGTATATAAGCAGTGTATTTGAGCAGTGTATTTGGCCAGTGTATATAAGCAGTGTATATGGCAGTGTATATAAGCAGTGTATTTGGGCAGTGTATATAAGCAGTGTATATGGCAGTGTATATAAGCAGTGTATTTGGCAGTGTATATAAGTAGAGTATTTGGGCAGTGTATATAAGCAGTGTATTTGGGCAGTGTATATAAGCAGTGTATTAGGGTAGTGTATATAAGCAGTGTATACGGCAGTGTATATAAGCAGTGTATTTGAGTAGTGTATATAAGCAGTGTATTTGGCAGTGTATATGAGCAGTGTATTTGGGTAGTGTATATAAGCAGTGTATTTGGCAGTGTATATAAGCAGTGTATTTGAGTAGTGTATATAAGCAGTGTATTTGTGCAGTGTATATAAGCAGTATATTTGAGTAGTGTATATAAGCAGTGTATTTGGCAGTGTATATAAGCAGTGTATTTGGGCAGTGTATATAAGCAGTGTATTTGGCAGTGTATATAAGTAGTGTATTTCGGCAGTGTATATAAGCAGTGTATTTTGGTAGTGTATATAAGAAGTGTATTTGGCAGTGTATATAAGCAGTGTATTTGGGTAGTGTATATAAGCAGTGTATATGGCAGTGTATATAAGCAGTGTATTTGGCAGTGTATATAAGCAGTGTATTTGGCAGTGTATATGAGCAGTGTATTTGGGTAGTGTATATAAGCAGTGTATTTGGCAGTGTATATAAGCAGTATATTTGAGTAGTGTATATAAGCAGTGTATTTGAGCGGTGTATTTAAGCAGTGTATTTGAGCAGTGTATATAAGCAGTGTATTAGAGCAGTGAATATAAGCAGTGTATTTAAGCAGTGTATTTGAACAGTATATATAAGCAGTGTATTTGGCAATTTATATAAGTAGTGTATTTGAGTAGTGTATATAAGCAGTGTATTTGGAAAGTGTATTTAAGCAGTGTATATAAGCAGTGCATTTAACAGTGTATTTGAACAGTGTATATAAGCAGTGTATATTTGTAGTGTATATAATCACTGTATTTGGGTAGTGTATATAAGCAGTGTATTTGGCAGTGTATATAAGCAGTGTATTTGTGTAGTGTATATAAGCAGTCTATTTGGGTAGTGTATATAAGCAGTGTATATGAACAGTGTATATAAGAAGTGTATATGGGTAGTTTATATAGGCAATGTATTTGGGCAGTTTATATAAGCAGTGTATTTGAACAGTGCATAAAAGCAGTTTATTTGGGTAAATTATATAAGCAGTGTATTTGAGCAGTGTATATAAGCAGTGTATTTGGGCAGTATATATAAGCAGTGTATTTGGGCTATGTACATCAGTAGTGTATTTGGGTAGTGTATTTGGGCAGTGTATATAAGCAGTGTATTTGAGTATTGTATATAAGTAGTGTACTTGGGCAGTGTATATAAGCAATGTATTTGAGTAGTGTATATTAGCAGTGTATTTGGCAGTGTATATAAGCAGTGTATTTGGCAGTGTATATGAGCAATGTATTTGGGATATGTACATCAGTAGTGTATTTGGGCAGTGTATATAAGCAGTGTATTTGTGTAGTGTATATAATCAGTGTATTTGGGCAGTGTATATAAGCACTGTATTTGAGTAGTGTATATAAGCAGTGTATTAGGGTAGTGTATATAAGCAGTATATATGGCAGTGTATATAAGCAGTGTATTTGAGTAGTTTATATAAGCAGTGTATTTGGCAGTGTATATGAGCAGTTTATTTGGGTAGTGTATATAAGCAGTGTATTTGGCAGTGTATATAAGCAGTGTATTTGAGTAGTGTATATAAGCAGTGTATTTGAGTAGTGTATATAAGCAGTGTATTTGTGCAGTGTATATAATCAGTATATTTGAGTAGTGTATATAAGCAGTGTATTTGTCAGTGTATATAAGCAGTGTATTTGGGCAGTGTATATAAGCAGTGTATTTGGCAGTGTATATAAGCAGTGTATTTTTTAGTAGTGTATATAAGCAGTGTATTTGGCAGTGTATATAAGCAGTGTATTTGGGTAGTGTATATAAGCAGTGTATATGACAGTGTATATAAGCAGTATATTTGGCAGTGTATATAAGCAGTGTATTTGGCAGTGTATATGAGCAGTGTATTTGGGTAGTGTATATAAGCAGTGTATTTGAACAGTGCATAAAAGCAGTTTATTTGGGTAGTTTATATAAGCAGTGTATTTGAGCAGTGTATATAAGCAGTGTATTTGGGCTATGTACATCAGTAGTTTATTTGGGTAGAGTATTTGGGCAGTGTATATAGGCAGTGTATTTGAGTATTGTATATAAGCAGTGTATTTGGGCAGTGTATAAAAGCAATGTATTTGAGTAGTGTATATAAGCAGTGTATTTGGCAGTGTATATAAGCAGTGTATTTGGCAGTGTATATGAGCAGTGTATTTGGGCTATGTACATCAGTAGTGTATTTGGGTAGTGTATATAAGCAGTGTATTTGAGTAGTGTATATAATCAGTGTATTTGGGCAGTGTATATAAGCAGTGTATTTGGGCAGTGTATGTAAGCAGTGTATTTGGCAGTGTATATAAGCAGTGTATTTGGGTAGTGTATATAAGCAGTGTATTTGGGCAGTGTATATAATCATTTTATTTGGCAGTGTATATAAGCAGTGTATTTGGGTAGTGTATATAAGCAGTGTGTTTGGGTAGTGTATATAAGCAGTGTATTTGAGTTGTGTATATAAGCAGTGTATTTGGGCAGTGTATATAAGCAGTGTATATAGCAGTGTATATAAGCAGTGTATTTGGCAGTGTATATAAGCAGTGTATTTGGCAGTGTATATAAGCAGTGTATTTGGCAGTGTATATAAGTAGAGTATTTGGGCATTGTATATAAGCAGTGTATTTGGGCAGTGTATATAAGCAGTGTATTTGAGTAGTGTATATAAGCAGTGTATTATAGTAATGTATATAACCAGTGTATTTGTGTAGTATATATAAGCAGTGTATTTGGCAGTGTATATAAGCAGTGTATTTGGGTAGTGTATATAAGCAGTTTATTTGGGCAGTGTATATAATCAGTTTATTTGGCAGTGTATATAAGCAGTGTATTTGGGTAGTGTATATAAGCAGTGTGTTTGGGTAGTGTATATAAGCAGTGTATTTGAGCAGTGTATTTGGCCAGTGCATATAAACAGTGTATGTGTGTAATATACATAAGCAGTGTATTTGGGCAGTGTATATAAACAGTGTATTTGAGTTGTGTATATAAGCAGTGTATTTGGGCAGTGTATATAAGCAGTGTGTTTGGGTAGTGTATATAGGCAGTGTATTTGAGCAGTGTATTTGGCCAGTGCATATAAACAGTGTATGTGTGTAATATACATAAGCTGTGTATTTGGGCAGTGTATATAAACAGTGTATTTGAGTTGTGTATATAAGCAGTGTATTTGGGCAGTGTATATAAACAGTGTATTTGAGTTGTGTATATAAGCAGTGTATTTGTGCAGTGTATATAAGCAGTGTATATGGCAGTGTATATAAGCAGTGTATTTGGGCAGTGTATATAAGCAGTGTATATGGCAGTGTATATAAGCAGTTTATTTGGCAGTGTATATAAGTAGAGTATTTGGGCAGTGTATATAAGCAGTGTATTTGGGCAGTGTATATAAGAAGTGTATTTGAGTAGTGTATATTAGCAGTGTATTAGGGTAGTGTATATAAGCAGTGTATATGGCAGTGCATATAAGCAGTGTATTTGGGTAGTGTATATAATCAGTGTATATGGGCAGTGTATATAATCAGTGTATTTGGCAGTGTATATAAGCAGTGTATTTGGCAGTGTATATAAGCAGTGTATTTGTGTAGTGTATATAAGCAGTGTATTTGGGTAGTGTATATAAGCAGTGTATTTGAACAGTGTATATAAGAAGTGTATTTGGGTAGTTTATATAAGCAGTGTATTTGGGCAGTGTATATAAGTAGAGTATTTGGGCAGTGTATATAAGCAGTGTATGTGGGCAGTGTATATAAGCAGTGTATTTGAGTAGTGTATATAAGCAGTGTATTAGGGTAGTGTATATAAGCAGTGTATATGGCAATGTATATAAGCAGTGTATTTGGGTAGTGTATGTAATCAGTGTATTTGGGCAGTGTATATAAGCAGTGTATTTGGCAGTGTATATAAGCAGTGTATTTGGCATTGTATATAAGCCGTGTATTTGGGCAGTGTATATAAACAGTGTATTTGAGTAGTGTATATAAGCAGTGTATTTGGGCAGTGTATATAAACAGTGTATTTGAGTAGTGTATATAAGCAGTGTATTTGGCAGTGTATATGAGCAGTGTATTTGGGCTATGTACATCAGTATTTTATTTGGGCAGTGTATATAAGCAGTGTATTTGAGTAGTGTATATAATCAGTGTATTTGGCAGTGTATATGAGCAGTGTATTTGGGCAGTGTATGCAAGCAGTGTATTTGGGCAGTGTATATAAGCAGTGTATTTGGGCAGTGTATATAAGCATTTTATTTGGCAGTGTATATGAGCAGTGTATTTGGGCTATGTACATCAGTAGTGTATTTGGGCAGTGTATATAAGCAGTGTATTTGGGTAGTGTATATAATCAGTGTAGTTGGGCAGTGTATATAAGCAGTGTATTTGGGCAGTGTATAAAAGCAGTGTATTTGGCAGTATATATAAGCAGTGTATTTGGGTTGTGTATATAAGCAGTGTATTTGGGCAGTGTATATAATCAGTTTATTTGGCAGTGTATATAAGCATTGTATTTGGGTAGTGTATATAAGCAGTGTATTTGGGCAGTGCATATAAGCAGTATATTTGAGCAGTGTATAAGCAGTGTATTTGAGCAGTGTATATAAGCATTATATTTGAGCAGTGTATATAAGCAGTGTATTTGAGTAGTGTATTTGAGCAGTATATAAAAGCAGTGTATTTGAGCAGTGTATTTGAGCAGTGTATATAAGTAGAGTATTTGAGCAGTGTATATAAGCATTGTATTTGGCCAGTGTATATAAACAGTGTATGTGTGTAATATACATAAGCAGTGTATGTGGGCAGTGTATATAAACAGTGTATTTGAGTTGTGTATATAAGCAGTGTATTTGGGCAGTGCATATAAGCAGTGTATTTCAGCAGTGTATATAAACAGTATATTTGAGCAGTGTATATAAGCAGTGTATTTGAACAGTGTATATAAGCAGTTGATTTGAGCAGTGTATATAAGCAGTGTATTTGAATAGTGTATTTGAGCAGTGTATATAAATAGTGTATTTGAGCAGTGTATTTGGCCAGTGCATATAAACAGTGTATGTGTGTAAAATACATAAGCAGTGTATTTGGGCAGTGTATATAAACAGTGTATTTGAGTTGTGTATATAAGCAGTGTATTTGGGCAGTGTATATAAGCAGTGTGTTTGGGTAGTGTATATAGGCAGTGTATTTGAGCAGTGTATTTGGTCAGTGCATATAAACAGTGTATGTGTGTAATATACATAAGCTGTGTATTTGGGCAGTGTATATAAACAGTGTATTTGAGTTGTGTATATAAGTAGTGTATTTGGGCAGTGTATATAAACAGTGTATTTGAGTTGTGTATATAAGCAGTGTATTTGGGCAGTGTATATAAGCAGTGTATATGGCAGTGTATATAAGCAGTGTATTTGGGCAGTGTATATAAGCAGTGTATATGGCAGTGTATATAAGCAGTGTATTTGGCAGTGTATATAAGTAGAGTATTTGGGCAGTGTATATAAGCAGTGTATTTGGGCAGTGTATATAAGAAGTGTATTTGAGTAGTGTATATAAGCAGTGTATTAGGGTAGTGTATATAAGCAGTGTATATGGCAGTGTATATAAGCAGTGTATTTGGGAAGTGTATATAATCAGTGTATATGGGCAGTGTATATAAGCAGTGTGTTTGGCAGTGTATATAAGCAGTGTATTTGGCAGTGTATATAAGCAGTGTATTTGAGCAGTGTATATAAGCAGTGTATTTGAGCAGTGTATATAAACAGTGTATTTGAGCAGTGTATATAAGCAGTGTATTTGAGCAATGTATATAAGCAGTGTATTTGAGCAGTGTATATAAGTAGTTTATTTGAGCAGTGTATATAAGCAGTGTATTTGAGTAGTATATTTGAGCAGTGTATATAAGCAGTGTATTTGAGCAGTGTATTTGAGCAGTGTATATAAGCAGAGTATTTGAGCAATGTATATAAGCATTGTATTTGTCCAGTGTATATAAGCAGTGTATTTGAGCAGTGTATATAAGCAGTGTACTTGAGCAGTGTATATAATCAGTATATTTGAGCAGTGTATATAAGCAGTGTATTTGAGCAGTGTATTTGAGCAGTGTATATAAGCAGTGTATTTGAGCAGTGTATATAAAGAGTGTATTTGAGCAGTGTATTTGAGCAGTGTTTATAGGCAGTGTATTTGAGCAGTGTATATAAGCAGCGTATTTGAGCAGTGTATTTGAGCAGTGTATATAAGCAGTGTTTTTGAGCAGTGTATTTGAGCAGTGTATATAAGCAGTGTATTTGAGCATTGTACATAAGCTGTGTATTTGAGCAGTGTATATAAGCAGTGTATTTGAGCAGTGTATATAAGCAGTGTATATGAGCAGTGTATATAAGCAGTGTATTTGGGTAGTGTATATAAACAGTGTATTTGAGTAGTGTATATAAGCAGTGTATTTGGGCAGTGTATTTAAACAGTGTATTTGGCAGTGTATATGAGCAGTGTATTTGGGCTATGTACATCAGTTGTTTATTTGGGCAGTGTATATAAGCAGTGTATTTGGGTAGTGTATCTAATCAGTGTTGTTGGGCAGTGTATATAAGCAGTGTATTTGGGTAGTGTATATAAGCAGTGTATTTGGGCAGTGCATATAAACAGTATATTTGAGCAGTGTATAAGCAGTTTATTTGAGCAGTGTATATAAGCAGTATATTTAAGCAGTGTATAAATGCAGTGTATTTGAGTAGTGTATTTGAGCAGTATATAAAAGCAGTGTATTTGAGCAGTGTATTTGAGCAGTGTATATAAGTAGAGTAATTGGCCAGTTTATATAAACAGTGTATGTGTGTAATATACATAAGCAGTATATGTGGGCAGTGTATATAAACAGTGTATTTGAGTTGTGTATATAAGCAGTGTATTTGGGCAGTGCATATAAGCAGTGTATTTGAGCAGTGTATATAAACAGTATATTTGAGCAGTGTATATAAGCAGTGTATTTGAGCAGTGTATATAAGCAGTTTATTTGAGCAGTGTATATAAGCAGTGTATTTGATTAGTGTATTTGAGCAATGTATATAAGCAGTGTATTTGAGCAGTGTATTTGAGCAGTGTATATAAGCAGAGTATTTGAGAACTGTATATAAGCATTGTATTTGAGCAGTGTATATAAGCAGTGTATTTGAGCAATGTATATAAGCAGTGTACTTGAGCAGTGTATATAAGCAGTGTATTTGAGCAGTGTATATAAGCAGTGTATTTGAGCAGTGTATTTGAACAGTGTATATAAGCAGTGTATTTGAGCAGTGTATATAAACAGTGTATTTGAGCAGTGTATTTGAGCAGTGTAAATAGGCAGTGTAGTTGAGCAGTGTATTTGAACAGTGTATATAAGCAGTGTTTTTGAGCAGTGTATTTGAGCAGTGTATATAAGCAGTGTATTTGAGCAGTGTACATAAGCTGTGTATTTGAACAGTGTATATAAGCAGTGTATTTGAGCAGTGTATTTGAGCAGTGTATATATGCAGTGTATTTGAGAAGTGTATATATGCAGTGTATTTGAGCAGTGTATTTGAGCAGTATATATAAGCATTGTATTTGAGCATTGTATATAAGCAGTGTATATGAGCAGTGTATATAAGCAGTGTATTTGGGTAGTGTATATAAACAGTGTATTTGAGTAGTGTATATAAGCAATGTATTTGAGTAGTGTATATAAGCAGTGTATTTGCTTAGTGTATATAAGTAGTATATTTGAGCAGTGTATTTGAGCAGTGTATATAAGCAGTGTATTTGAGCAGTGTATATAAGAAGTGTATTTGAGCAGTGTATTTGAGCAGTGTATATAAGCAGTGTATTTGAGCAGTGTATATAAGAAGTGTATTTGAGCAGTGTATTTGGGCAGTGTATTTGGCAGTGTATATAAGCAGTGTATTTGGGTAGTGTATATAAGCAGTGTATTTGGGTAGTGCATATAAGCAGTGTATTTGAGCAGTGTATATAAGAAGTGTATTTGGCCAGTTTATATAAACAGTGTATTTGTGTAATATACATAAGCAGTGTATTTGGGCAGTGTATATAAACAGTGTATTTGAGTTGTGTATATAAGCAGTGTATTTGAGCAGTGTATATACGCAGTGTACTTGAGCAGTGTATATGAGCAGTGTATTTGGCAGTGTGTATAAGTAGTGTATTTGGGCAGTGTATATAAGCAGTGTATTTGGGTCGTGTATATAAGCAGTGTATTTGGCAGTGTATACAAGCAGTGTATTTGGGCAGTGTATATAAACAGTGTATTTGGCAGTGTATATATGTAGTGTATTTGGGCAATGTATATAAGCAGTGTATTTGGGTAGTGTATATAAGCAGTGTATTTGGCAGTGTATACAAGCAGTGTATTTGGGCAGTGTATATAAGCAGTGTATATGGCAGTGTATATAAGCAGTGTATTTGGGCAGTGTATATAAGCAGTGTATTTGGGAAGTGCATATAAGCAGTGTATTTGAGCAGTGTATATAAGCACTGTATTTGGCCAGTTTATATAAACAGTGTATTTGTGTAATATACATAAGCAGTGTATTTGGGCAGTTTATATAAACAGTGTATTTGAGTTTTGTATATAGGCAGTTTATTTGAGCAGTGTATATAAGCAGTGTATTTGAGCAGTGTATATAAGCAGTGTACTTGAGCAGTGTATATGAGCAGTGTATTTGGCAGTGTATATAAGCAGTGTATTTGGCAGTGTATATAAGTAGTGTATTTTGGCAGTGTATATAAGCAGTGTATTTGGGTAGTGTATATAAGCAGTGTATTTGGCAGTGTATATAAGCAGTGTTTTTGGGCAGTGTATATAAGCAGTGGATATGGCAGTGTATATAAGCAGTGTATTTGGGCAGTGTATATAAGCAGTGTATATTGCAGTGTATATAAACAGTGTATTTGGCAGTGTTTATAAGTAGAGTATTTGGGCAGTGTATATAAGCAGTGTATTTGAGCAGTGTATATAAACAGTGTATTTGAGCAGTGTATATAAGCAGTGTATTTGAGCAGTGTATATAAGCAGTTTATTTGAGCAGTGTATGTAAGTAGTTTATTTGAGCAGTGTATATAAGTAGTGTATTTGAGTAGTATATTTGAGCAGTGTATATAAGCAGTGTATTTGAGCAGTGTATTTGAGCAGTGTATATAAGCAGAGTATTTGAGCAATGTATATAAGCATTGTATTTGTCCAGTGTATATAAGCAGTGTATTTGAGCAGTGTATATAAGCAGTGTACTTGAGCAGTGTATATAAGCAGTGTTTTTGAGCAGTGTATATAAGCAGTGTATTTGAGCAGTGTATTTGAGCAGTGTATATAAGCAGTGTATTTGAGCAGTGTATATAAAGAGTGTATTTGAGCAGTGTATTTGAGCAGTGTTTATAGGCAGTGTATTTGAGCAGTGTATATAAGCAGCGTATTTGAGCAGTGTATTTGAGCAGTGTATATAAGCAGTGTTTTTTGAGCAGTGTATTTGAGCAGTGTATATAAGCAGTGTATTTGAGCATTGTACATAAGCTGTGTATTTGAGCAGTGTATATAAGCAGTGTATTTGAGCAGTGTATATATGCAGTGTATTTGAGCAGTGTATATAAGCATTTTATTTGAGCAGGTTATTTGAGCAGTGTATATAAGCAGTTTATATGAGCAATGTATATAAGCAGTGTATTTGGGTAGTGTATATAAACAGTGTATTTGAGTAGTGTATATAAGCAGTGTATTTGGGCAGTGTATTTAAACAGTGTATTTGGCAGTGTATATGAGCAGTGCATTTGGGCTATGTACATCAGTTGTGTATTTGGGCAGTGTATATAAGCAGTGTATTTGGGTAGTGTATCTAATCAGTGTTGTTGGGCAGTGTATATAAGCAGTGTATTTGGGCAGTGTATATAAGCAGTGTATTTGGCAGTGTATATAAGCAGTGTATTTGTGTAGTGTATATAAGCAGTGTATTTGGGCAGTGTATATAATCAATTTATTTGGCAGTGTATATAAGCAGTGTATTTGGTAGTGTATATAAGCAGTGTATTTGGGCAGTGCATATAAACAGTATATTTGAGCAGTGTATAAGCAGTTTATTTGAGCAGTGTATATAAGCAGTATATTTAAGCAGTGTATAAATGCAGTGTATTTGAGTAGTTTATTTGAGCAGTATATAAAAGCAGTGTATTTGAGCAGTGTATTTGAGCAGTGTATATAAGTAGAGTAATTGGCCAGTTTATATAAACAGTGTATGTGTGTAATATACATAAGCAGTGTATGTGGGCAGTGTATATAAACAGTGTATTTGAGTTGTGTATATAAGCAGTGTATTTGGGCAGTGCATATAAGCAGTGTATTTGAGCAGTGTATTTGAGCAATGTATATAAGCAGTGTATTTGAGCAGTGTATTTGAGCAGTGTATATAAGCAGAGTATTTGAGAAATGTATATAAGCATTGTATTTGAGCAGTGTATATAAGCAGTGTATTTGAGCAGTGTATATAAGCAGTGTACTTGAGCAGTGTATATAAGCAGTGTATTTGAGCAGTGTATATAAGCAGTGTATTTGAGCAGTGTATTTGAGCAGTGTATATAAGCAGTGTATTTGAGCAGTGTATATAAACAGTGTATTTGAGCAGTGTATTTGAGCAGTGTATATAGGCAGTGTAGTTGAGCAGTGTATTTGAACAGTGTATATAAGCAGTGTTTTTGAGCAGTGTATTTGAGCAGTGTATATAAGCAGTGTATTTGAGCAGTGTACATAAGCTGTGTATTTGAGCAGTGTATATAAGCAGTGTATTTGAGCAGTGTATTTGAGCAGTGTATATATGCAGTGTATTTGAGCAGTGTATATAAGCAGTGTATATGAGCAGTGTATATAAGCAGTGTATTTGGGTAGTGTATATAAACAGTGTATTTGAGTAGTGTATATAAGCAATGTATTTGAGTAGTGTATTTTAGCAGTGTATTTGCTTAGTGTATATAAGTAGTATATTTGAGCAGTGTATTTGAGCAGTGTATATAAGCAGTGTATTTGAGCAGTATATATAAGAAGTGTATTTGAGCAGTGTATATAAGCAGTGTACTTGAGCAGTGTATATAAGCAGTGTATGTGAGCAGTGTATATAAGCAGTGTATTTGAGCAGTGTATTTGAGCAGTGTATATAAGCAGTGTATTTGAGCAGTGTATATAAAGAGTGTATTTGAGCAGTGTATTTGAGCAGTGTTTATAGGCAGTGTATTTGAGCAGTGTATATAAGCAGTGTATTTGAGCAGTGTATTTGAGCAGTGTATATAAGCAGTGTTTTTTGAGCAGTGTATTTGAGCAGTGTATATAAGCAGTGTATTTGAGCATTGTACATAAGCTGTGTATTTGAGCAGTGTATATAAGCAGTGTATTTGAGCAGTGTATATATGCAGTGTATTTGAGCAGTGTATATAAGCATTGTATTTGAGCAGTGTATTTGAGCAGTGTATATAAGCAGTGTATATGAGCAGTGTATATAAGCAGTGTATTTGGGTAGTGTATATAAACAGTGTATTTGAGTAGTGTATATAAGCAGTGTATTTGGGCAGTGTATTTAAACAGTGTATTTGGCAGTGTATATGAGCAGTGTATTTGGGCTATGTACATCAGTTGTGTATTTGGGCAGTGTATATAAGCAGTGTATTTGGGTAGTGTATCTAATCAGTGTTGTTGGGCAGTGTTTATAAGCAGTGTATATGGGCAGTGTATATAAGCAGTGTATTAGGCAGTGTATATAAGCAGTGTATTTGTGTAGTGTATATAAGCAGTGTATTTGGGCAGTGTATATAATCAGTTTATTTGGCAGTGTATATAAGCAGTGTATTTGGGTAGTGTATATAAGCAGTGTATTTGGGCAGTGCATATAAACAGTATATTTGAGCAGTGTATAAGCAGTTTATTTGAGCAGTGTATATAAGCAGTATATTTAAGCAGTGTATAAATGCAGTGTATTTGAGTAGTGTATTTGAGCAGTATATAAAAGCAGTGTATTTGAGCAGTGTATTTGAGCAGTGTATATAAGTAGAGTAATTGGCCAGTTTATATAAACAGTGTATGTGTGTAATATACATAAGCAGTATATGTGGGCAGTGTATATAAACAGTGTATTTGAGTTGTGTATATAAGCAGTGTATTTGGGCAGTGCATATAAGCAGTGTATTTGAGCAGTGTATATAAACAGTATATTTGAGCAGTGTATATAAGCAGTGTATTTGAGCAGTGTATATAAGCAGTTTATTTGAGCAGTGTATATAAGCAGTGTATTTGATTAGTGTATTTGAGCAAAGTATATAAGCAGTGTATTTGAGCAGTGTATTTGCGCAGTGTATATAAGCAGAGTATTTGAGAACTGTATTTAAGCATTGTATTTGAGCAGTGTATATAAGCAGTGTATTTGAGCAGTGTATATAAGCAGTGTACTTGAGCAGTGTATATAAGCAGTGTATTTGAGCAGTGTATATAAGCAGTGTATTTGAGCAGTTTATTTGAGCAGTGTATATAAGCAGTGTATTTGAGCAGTGTATATAAACAGTGTATTTGAGCAGTGTATTTGAGCAGTGTATATAGGCAGTGTAGTTGAGCAGTGTATTTGAACAGTGTATATAAGCAGTGTTTTTGAGCAGTGTATTTGAGCAGTGTATATAAGCAGTGTATTTGAGCAGTGTACATAAGCTGTGTATTTGAACAGTGTATATAAGCAGTGTATTTGAGCAGTGTATTTGAGCAGTGTATATATGCAGTGTATTTGAGCAGTGTATATAAGCAGTGTATTTGAGCAGTGTATTTGAGCAGTATATATAAGCATTGTATTTGAGCATTGTATATAAGCAGTGTATATGAGCAGTGTATATAAGCAGTGTATTTGGGTAGTGTATATAAACAGTGTATTTGAGTAGTGTATATAAGCAATGTATTTGAGTAGTGTATATAAGCAGTGTATTTGCTTAGTGTATATAAGTAGTATATTTGAGCAGTGTATTTGAGCAGTGTATATAAGCAGTGTATTTGAGCAGTGTATATAAGAAGTGTATTTGAGCAGTGTATTTGAGCAGTGTATATAAGCAGTGTATTTGAGCAGTGTATATAAGAAGTGTATTTGAGCAGTGTATTTGGGCAGTGTATTTGGCAGTGTATATAAGCAGTGTATTTGGGTAGTGTATATAAGCAGTGTATTTGGGTAGTGCATATAAGCAGTGTATTTGAGCAGTGTATATAAGAAGTGTATTTGGCCAGTTTATATAAACAGTGTATTTGTGTAATATACATAAGCAGTGTATTTGGGCAGTGTATATAAACAGTGTATTTGAGTTGTGTATATAAGCAGTGTATTTGAGCAGTGTATATACGCAGTGTACTTGAGCAGTGTATATGAGCAGTGTATTTGGCAGTGTGTATAAGTAGTGTATTTGGGCAGTGTATATAAGCAGTGTATTTGGGTCGTGTATATAAGCAGTGTATTTGGCAGTGTATATAAGCAGTGTATTTGGGCAGTGTATATAAACAGTGTATTTGGCAGTGTATATAAGTAGTGTATTTGGGCAGTGTATATAAGCAGTGTATTTGGGTAGTGTATATAAGCAGTGTATTTGGCAGTGTATACAAGCAGTGTATTTGGGCAGTGTATATAAGCAGTGTATATGGCAGTGTATATAAGCAGTGTATTTGGGCAGTGTATATAAGCAGTGTATTTGGGAAGTGCATATAAGCAGTGTATTTGAGCAGTGTATATAAGCACTGTATTTGGCCAGTTTATATAAACAGTGTATTTGTGTAATATACATAAGCAGTGTATTTGGGCAGTGTATATAAACAGTGTATTTGAGTTTTGTATATAGGCAGTGTATTTGAGCAGTGTATATAAGCAGTGTATTTGAGCAGTGTATATAAGCAGTGTACTTGAGCAGTGTATATGAGCAGTGTATTTGGCAGTGTATATAAGCAGTGTATTTGGCAGTGTATATAAGTAGTGTATTTTGGCAGTGTATATAAGCAGTGTATTTGGGTAGTGTATATAAGCAGTGTATTTGGCAGTGTATATAAGCAGTGTATTTGGGCAGTGTATATAAGCAGTGGATATGGCAGTGTATATAAGCAGTGTATTTGGGCAGTGTATATAAGCAGTGTATATTGCAGTGTATATAAACAGTGTATTTGGCAGTGTATATAAGTAGAGTATTTGGGCAGTGTATATAAGCAATGTATTTGGGCAATGTATATAAGCAGTGTATTTGAGTAGTGTATATAAGCAGTGTATTAGGGTAGTGTATATAATCAGTGTATATGGCAGTGTATATAAGCAGTGTATTTGAGGAGTGTATATAAGCAGTGTATTTGGCATTGTATTTGAGCAGTGTATTTGGGTAGTGTATATAAGCAGTGTATTTGGCAGTGTATATAAACAGTGTATTTGAGTAGTGTATATAAGCAGTGTATTTGAGTAGTGTATATAAGCAGTGTATTTGAGCAGTGTATATAAGCAGTGTATTTGCGCAGTGTATATAAGCAGTGTATTTGAGCAGTTTATATAAGCAGTGTATTTGAGCAATGTATATAAACAGTGTATTTGGGTAGTGTATATAAACAGTGTATTTGAGTAGTGTATATAAGCAATGTATTTGAGTAGTGTATATAAGCAGTGTATTTGCGTAGTGTATTTGATCAGTGTATATAAGCAGTGTATTTGAGCAGTGTATATAAGCAGTGTATTTGAGCAGTGTATTTGGGCAGTGTCTTTGGCATTGTATATAAGCAGTGTATTTGGGTAGTGTATATAAGCAGTGTATTTGGGTAGTGTATATAAACAGTGTATTTGAGTAGTGTATATAAGCAGTGTATTTGCGTCGTGTATTTGATCAGTGTATATAAGCAGTGTATTTGAGCAGTGTATATAAGCAGTGTATTTGAGCAGTGTATTTGGGCAGAGTCTTTGGCATTGTATATAAGCAGTGTATTTGGGTAGTGTATATAAGCAGTGTATTTGGGTAGTGTATATAAGCAGTGTATTTGAGCAGTGTATATAAGCAGTGTATTTAGCAAGTTTATATAAACAGTGTATTTGTGTAATATACATAAGCAGTGTATTTGGGCAGTGTATATAATCAGTGTATTTGAGTTGTGTATATAAGCAGTGTATTTGAGCAGTGTATATAAGCAGTGTACTTGAGCATTGTATATAAGCAGTGTATTTGAGCAGTGTATATAAGCAGTTTACTTGAGCAGTGTATATGAGCAGTGTATTTGGCATTGTATATAAGTAGTGTATTTGGGCAGTGTATATAAGCAGTGTATTTGGGTAGTGTATATAAGCAGTGTATTTGGCAGTGTATATAATCAGTGTATTTGGGCAGTGTATATAAGCAGTGTATTTGGCAATGTATATAAGTAGTGTATTTGGGCAGTGCATATAAGCAGTGTATTTGGCAGTGTATATAAGCAGTGTATTTGGGCAGTGTATATAAGCAGTGTATTTGAACAGTGCATACAAGCAGTTTATTTGGGTAGTTTATATAAGCAGTGTATTTGAGCAGTGTATATAAGCAGTGTATTTGGGCAGTGTATATAAGCAGTGTATTTGGGCTATGTACATCAGTAGTGTATTTGTGTAGTGTATTTGGGCAGTGTATATAAGCAGTGTATTTGAGTAGTGTATATAAGCAGTGTATTTGGGCAGTGTATATAAGCAATGTATTTGGCAATGTATATAAACAGTGTATTTGAGTAGTGTATATAAGCAATGTATTTGAGTAGTGTATATAAGCAGTGTATTTGCGTAGTGTATTTGATCAGTGTATATAAGCAGTGTATTTGAGCAGTGTATATAAGCAGTGTATTTGAGCAGTGTATTTGGGCAGTGTCTTTGGCATTGTATATAAGCAGTGTATTTGGGTAGTGTATATAAGCAGTGTATTTGGGTAGTGTATATAAACAGTGTATTTGAGTAGTGTATATAAGCAGTGTATTTGCGTCGTGTATTTGATCAGTGTATATAAGCAGTGTATTTGAGCAGTGTATATAAGCAGTGTATTTGAGCAGTGTATTTGGGCAGAGTCTTTGGCATTGTATATAAGCAGTGTATTTGGGTAGTGTATATAAGCAGTGTATTTGGGTAGTGTATATAAGCAGTGTATTTGAGCAGTGTATATAAGCAGTGTATTTAGCAAGTTTATATAAACAGTGTATTTGTGTAATATACATAAGCAGTGTATTTGGGCAGTGTATATAATCAGTGTATTTGAGTTGTGTATATAAGCAGTGTATTTGAGCAGTGTATATAAGCAGTGTACTTGAGCATTGTATATAAGCAGTGTATTTGAGCAGTGTATATAAGCAGTGTACTTGAGCAGTGTATATGAGCAGTGTATTTGGCATTGTATATAAGTAGTGTATTTGGGCAGTGTATATAAGCAGTGTATTTGGGTAGTGTATATAAGCAGTGTATTTGGCAGTGTATATAATCAGTGTATTTGGGCAGTGTATATAAGCAGTGTATTTGGCAATGTATATAAGTAGTGTATTTGGGCAGTGTATATAAGCAGTGTATTTGGCAGTGTATATAAGCAGTGTATTTGGGCAGTGTATATAAGCAGTGTATTTGAACAGTGCATACAAGCAGTTTATTTGGGTAGTTTATATAAGCAGTGTATTTGAGCAGTGTATATAAGCAGTGTATTTGGGCAGTGTATATAAGCAGTGTATTTGGGCTATGTACATCAGTAGTGTATTTGGGTAGTGTATTTGGGCAGTGTATATAAGCAGTGTATTTGAGTAGTGTATATAAGCAGTGTATTTGGGCAGTGTATATAAGCAATGTATTTGGCAATGTATATAAGCAGTGTATTTGGGCAGTGTATATAAGCAATGTATTTGAGTAGTGTATAAAAGCAGTGTATTTGGCAGTGTATAGAAGCAGTGTATTTGGCCGTGTATATGAGCAGTGTATTTGGGCAGTGTATATAAGCAGTGTATTTGGGCTATGTACATCAGTAGTGTATTTGGGCAGTGTATATAAGCAGTTTATTTGAGTAGTGTATATAATCAGTGTATTTGGCAGTGTATATGAGCAGTGTAGTTGGGCTATGTACATCAGTAGTGTATTTGGGTAGTGTATTTGGGCAGTGTATATAAGCAGTGTATTTGAGTAGTGTATATAAGCAGTGTATTTGGGCAGTGTATATAAACAGTGTATTTGATTAGTGTATATAAGCAGTGTATTTGGCAGTGTATATAAGCAGTGTATTTGGCAGTGTATATGAGCAGTGTATTTGGGCTATGTACATCAGTAGTGTATTTGGGCAGTGTATATAAGCAGTGTATTTGAGTAGTGTATATAAGCAGTGTATTTGGGCAGTGTATATAAACAGTGTATTTGAGTAGTGTATATAAGCAGTGTATTTGGCAGTGTATATAATCAGTGTATTTGGCAGTGTATATGAGCAGTGTATTTGGGCAGTGTATATAAGCAGTGTATTTGGGCAGTGTATATAAGTAGTGTATTTGGCAGTGTATATAAGCAGTGTATTTGGGTAGTGTATATAAGCAGTGTATTTGGGCAGTGTATATAATCAGTGTATTTGGCAGTGTATATAAGCAGTGTATTTGGGTAGTGTATATAAGCAGTGTATTTGGGTAGTGTATATAAGCAGTGTATTTGAGCAGTGTATTTGGGCAGTGTATATAAGCAGTGTATGTGTGTAAAATAATAAGCAGTGTATTTGGGCAGTGTATATAAGCAGTGTATTTGAGTTGTGTATATAAGCAGTGTATTTGGCAGTGTATATAAGCAGTGTATTTGGCAGTGTATATAAGCAGTGTATTTGGGCAGTGTATATAAGCAGTGTATTTGGGCAGTGTATATAAGCAGTGTATTTGAGTAGTGTATATAAGCAGTGTATTAGGGTAGTGTATATAAGCAGTGTATTTGGCAGTGTATATAAGCAGTGTATTTGCGCAGTGTATATAAGCAGTGTATTTGGGCAGTGTATATAAGCAGTGTATTTGGGCAGTGTATATAAGCAGTTTATTTGGGTAGTGTATATAAGCAGTGTATTTGAGCAGTGTATATAAGCAGTGTATTTGGCCGTGTATATGAGCAGTGTATTTGGGCAGTGTATATAAGCAGTGTATTTGGGTATGTACATCAGTAGTGTATTTGGGCAGTGTATATAAGCAGTTTATTTGAGTAGTGTATATAATCAGTGTATTTGGCAGTGTATATGAGCAGTGTATTTGGGCTATGTATATAAGTAGTGTATTTGGGTAGTGTATTTGGGCAGTGTATATAAGCAGTGTATTTGAGTAGTGTATATAAGCAGTGTATTTGGGCAGTGTATATAAACAGTGTATTTGATTAGTGTATATAAGCAGTGTATTTGGCAGTGTATATAAGCAGTGTATTTGGCAGTGTATATGAGCAGTGTATTTGGGCAGTGTATATAAGCAGTGTATTTGGCAGTGTATATAAGCAGTGTATTTGGGCAGTGTATATAAGCAGTGTATTTGCAGTGTATATAAGCAGTGTATTTGGCAGTGTATATAAGTAGAGTATTTGGGCAGTGTATATAAGCAGTGTATTTGGGCAGTGTATATAAGCAGTGTATTTGAGTAGTGTATATAAGCAGTGTATTAGGGTAGTGTATATAAGCAGTGTATATGGCAGTGTATATAAGCAGTGTATTTGAGTAGTGTATATAAGCAGTGTATTTGGCAGTGTATATGAGCAGTGTATTTGGGTAGTGTATATAAGCAGTGTATTTGGCAGTGTATATAAGCAGTGTATTTGAGTAGTGTATATAAGCAGTGTATTTGAGTAGTGTATATAAGCAGTGTATTTGAGCAGTGTATATAAGCAGTGTATTTGAGCAGTGTATATAAGCAGTGTATTTGAGCAGTGTATATAAGCAGTGTATTTGGCCAGTGTATATAAACAGTGTATTTGGGTAATATACATAAGCAGTGTATTTGGGCAGTGTATATAAACAGTGTATTTGAGTTGTGTATATAAGCAGTGTATTTGAGTAGTGTATATAAGCAGTGTATTTGAGCAGTGTATATAAGCAGTGTATTTGAGCAGTGTATATAAGCAGTGTATTTGAGCAGTGTATATGAGCAGTGTATTTGGCATTGTATATAAGTAGTGTATTTGGGCAGTGTATATAAGCAGTGTATTTGGGTAGTGTATATAAGCAGTGTATTTGGCAGTGTATATAAGCAGTGTATTTGGGCAGTGTATATAAGCAGTGTATTTGGCAGTGTATATAAGCAGTGTATTTGGGCAGTGTATATAAGCAGTGTATTTGGCAGTGTATATAAGCAGTGTATTTGGGCAGTGTATATAAGCAGTGTATTTGAGCAGTGTATATAAGCAGTGTATTTGGGAGTGTATATAAGCAGTGTATTTGGGCAGTGTATATAAGCAGTGTATTTGGCAGTGTATATAAGCAGTGTATTTGGGCAGTGTATATAAGCAGTGTATTTGGCAGTGTATATAAGCAGTGTATTTGGCAGTGTATATAAGCAGTGTATTTGGGCAGTGTAATAAGAGTGTATTTGAGCAGTGTATATAAGCAGTGTATTTGGCAGTGTATATAAGTAGTGTATTTGGGCAGTGTATATAAGCAGTGTATTTGGGTAGTGTATATAAGCAGTGTATTTGGCAGTGTATATAAGCAGTGTATTTGGCAGTGTATATAAGCAGTGTATTTGGCAATGTATATAAGCAGTGTATTTGGGCAGTGTATATAAGCAGTGTATTTGGCAGTGTATATAAGCAGTGTATTTGGGTAGTGTATATAAGCAGTGTATTTGGCAGTGTATATAAGCAGTGTATTTGGGTAGTGTATATAAGCAGTGTATTTGGCAGTGTATATAAGCAGTGTATTTGAGTAGTGTATATAAGCAGTGTATTTGAGTAGTGTATATAAGCAGTGTATTTGAGCAGTGTATATAAGCAGTGTATTTGAGCAGTGTATATAAGCAGTGTATTTGAGCAGTGTATATAAGCAGTGTATTTGGGCAGTGTATATAAGCAGTGTATTTGGGTAGTGTATATAAGCAGTGTATTTGGGTAGTGTATATAAGCAGTGTATTTGAGTAGTGTATATAAGCAGTGTATTTGCGTAGTGTATTTGATCAGTGTATATAAGCAGTGTATTTGAGCAGTGTATATAAGCAGTGTATTTGAGCAGTGTATTTGGGCAGTGTCTTTGGCATTGTATATAAGCAGTGTATTTGGGTAGTGTATATAAGCAGTGTATTTGGGTAGTGTATATAAGCAGTGTATTTGAGCAGTGTATATAAGCAGTGTATTTAGCAAGTTTATATAAACAGTGTATTTGTGTAATATACATAAGCAGTGTATTTGGGCAGTGTATATAATCAGTGTATTTGAGTTGTGTATATAAGCAGTGTATTTGAGCAGTGTATATAAGCAGTGTATTTGAGCATTGTATATAAGCAGTGTATTTGAGCAGTGTATATAAGCAGTGTACTTGAGCAGTGTATATGAGCAGTGTATTTGGCATTGTATATAAGTAGTGTATTTGGGCAGTGTATATAAGCAGTGTATTTGGGTAGTGTATATAAGCAGTGTATTTGGCAGTGTATATAATCAGTGTATTTGGGCAGTGTATATAAGCAGTGTATTTGGCAGTGTATATAAGCAGTGTATTTGGGCAGTGTATATAAGCAGTGTATTTGGGAGTTTATATAAGCAGTGTATTTGGCAGTGTATATAAGCAGTGTATTTGGGCAGTGTATATAAGCAGTGTATTTGGGCTGTAATAGTAGTGTATTTGAGTAGTGTATATAAGCAGTGTATTTGGCAGTGTATATAAGCAGTGTATTTGGGCAGTGTATATAAGCAGTGTATTTGAACAGTGTATATAAGCAGTTTATTTGGGTAGTTTATATAAGCAGTGTATTTGAGCAGTGTATATAAGCAGTGTATTTGGGCAGTGTATATAAGCAGTGTATTTGGGCTATGTACATCAGTAGTGTATTTGGGTTATTTGGCAGTGTATATAAGCAGTGTATTTGGAGTGTATATAAGCAGTGTATTTGGGCTAGTATATAAGAGTGTATTTGGGTAGTGTATTTGGGCAGTGTATATAAGCAGTGTATTTGAGTAGTGTATATAAGCAGTGTATTTGGGCAGTGTATATAAGCAGTGTATTTGGCAGTGTATATAAGCAGTGTATTTGGGCAGTGTATATAAGCAGTGTATTTGAGTAGTGTATATAAGCAGTGTATTTGGCAGTGTATATAAGCAGTGTATTTGGCAGTGTATATGAGCAGTGTATTTGGGCAGTGTATATAAGCAGTGTATTTGGGCAGTGTATATAAGCAGTGTATTTGGGCAGTGTATATAAGCAGTTTATTTGAGTAGTGTATATAATCAGTGTATTTGGCAGTGTATATGAGCAGTGTAGTTGGGCTATGTACATCAGTAGTGTATTTGGGTAGTGTATTTGGGCAGTGTATATAAGCAGTGTATTTGAGTAGTGTATATAAGCAGTTTATTTGAGTAGTGTATATAATCAGTGTATTTGGCAGTGTATATGAGCAGTGTAGTTGGGCTATGTACATCAGTAGTGTATTTGGGTAGTGTATTTGGGCAGTGTATATAAGCAGTGTATTTGAGTAGTGTATATAAGCAGTGTATTTGGGCAGTGTATATAAACAGTGTATTTGATTAGTATATATAAGCAGTGTATTTGGCAGTGTATATAAGCAGTGTATTTGGCAGTGTATATGAGCAGTGTATTTGGGCTATGTACATCAGTAGTGTATTTGGGCAGTGTATATAAGCAGTGTATTTGAGTAGTGTATATAAGCAGTGTATTTGGGCAGTGTATATAAACAGTGTATTTGATTAGTGTATATAAGCAGTGTATTTGGCAGTGTATATAATCAGTGTATTTGGCAGTGTATATGAGCAGTGTATTTGGGCAGTGTATATAAGCAGTGTATTTGGGCAGTGTATATAAGTAGTGTATTTGGCAGTGTATATAAGCTGTTTATTAGGGTAGTGTATATAAGCAGTGTATTTGGGCAGTGTATATAATCAGTTTATTTGGCAGTGTATATAAGCAGTGTATTTGGGTAGTGTATATAAGCAGTGTGTTTGGGTAGTGTATATAAGCAGTGTATTTGAGCAGTGTATTTGGCCAGTGTATATAAACAGTGTATGTGTGTAAAATACATAAGCAGTGTATTTGGGCAGTGTATATAAACAGTGTATTTGAGTTGTGTATATAAGCAGTGTATATGGCAGTGTATATAAGCAGTGTATTTGGCAGTGTATATAAGTAGAGTATTTGGGCAGTGTATATAAGCAGTGTATTTCGGCAGTGTATATAAGCAGTGTATTTGAGTAGTGTATATAAGCAGTGTATTAGGGTAGTGTATATAAGCAGTGTATTTGGCAGTGTATATAAGCAGTGTATTTGCGCAGTGTATATAAGCAGTGTATTTGGGCAGTGTATATAAGCAGTGTATTTGAACAGTGCATAAAAGCAGTTTATTTGGGTAGTTTATATAAGCAGTGTATTTGAGCAGTGTATATAAGCAGTGTATTTGGCCGTGTATATGAGCAGTGTATTTGGGCAGTGTATATAAGCAGTGTATTTGGGTATGTACATCAGTAGTGTATTTGGGCAGTGTATATAAGCAGTTTATTTGAGTAGTGTATATAATCAGTGTATTTGGCAGTGTATATGAGCAGTGTATTTGGGCTATGTACATCAGTAGTGTATTTGGGTAGTGCATTTGGGCAGTGTATATAAGCAGTGTATTTGAGTAGTGTACATAAGCAGTGTATTTGGGCAGTGTATATAAACAGTGTATTTGATTAGTGTATATAAGCAGTGTATTTGGCAGTGTATATAAGCAGTGTATTTTGCAGTGTATATGAGCAGTGTATTTGGGCTATGTACATCAGTAGTGTATTTGGGCAGTGTATATAAGCAGTGTATTTGAGTAGTGTATATAAGCAGTGTATTTGGGCAGTGTATATAAACAGTGTATTTGGTTAATGTATATAAGCAGTGTATTTGGCAGTGTATATAATCAGTGTATTTGGGCAGTGTATATAAGTAGTGTATTTGGCAGTGTATATAAGCAGTGTATTTGGGTAGTGTATATAAGCAGTGTATTTGGGCAGTGTATATAATCAGTTTATTTGGCAGTGTATATAAGCAGTGTATTTAGGTAGTGTATATAAGCAGTGTGTTTGGGTAGTGTATATAAGCAGTGTATTTGAGCAGTGTATTTGGCCAGTGTATATAAACAGTGTATGTGTGTAAAATACATAAGCAGTGTATTTGGGCAGTGTATATAAACAGTGTATTTGAGTTGTGTATATAAGCAGTGTATATGGCAGTGTATATAAGCAGTGTATTTGGCAGTGTATATAAGTAGAGTATTTGGGCAGTGTATATAAGCAGTGTATTTGGGCAGTGTATATAAGCAGTGTATTTGAGTAGTGTATATAAGCAGTGTATTAGGGTAGTGTATATAAGCAGTGTATTTGGCAGTGTATATAAGCAGTGTATTTGAGTAGTGTATATAAGCAGTGTATTTGGCAGTGTATATGAGCAGTGTATTTGGGTAGTGTATATAAGCAGTGTATTTGGCAGTGTATATAAGCAGTGTAATTGAGTAGTGTATATAAGCAGTGTATTTGAGTAGTGTATAACTGTATATAAGCAGTGTATTTGTGCAGTGTATATAAGCAGTATATTTGAGTAGTGTATATAAGCAGTGTATTTGGCAGTGTATATAAGCAGTGTATTTGGGCAGTGTATATAAGCAGTGTATTTGGCAGTGTATATAAGTAATGTATTTCGGCAGTGTATATAAGCAGTGTATTTTGGTAGTGTATATAAGCAGTGTATTTGGCAGTGTATATAAGCAGTGTATTTGGGTAGTGTATATAAGCAGTGTATATGGCAGTGTATATAAGCAGTGTATTTGGCAGTGTATATAAGTAGAGTATTTCGGCAGTGTATATAAGCAGTGTATTTGAGTAGTGTAAATAAGCAGTGTATATGTGCAGTGTACATAAGCAGTGTATTTGGGTAGTGTATATAAGAAGTGTATTTGGCAGTGTATATAAGCAGTGTATTTGAGTAGTGTATATACGCAGTGTATTTGAGCAGTGTATATAAGCAGTGTATTTGGGTAGTGTATATAAGCAGTCTATATAAGCAGTGTATTTGAGCGGTGTATTTAAGCAGTGTATTTAAGCAGTGTATATAAGCAGTGTATTTGAGCAGTGAATATAAGCAGTGTATTTGATCAGTATATATAAGCAGTGTATTTGGCAATTTATATAAGCAGTGTATTTGGCAGTGTATATGAGTAGTGTATTACGGCAGTGTATATAAGCACTGTATTTTGGTAGTGTATATAAGCAGTATTTTTTTGTAGTGTATATAATCAGTGTATTTGGGCAGTGTATTTAAGCAGTGTATTTGAACAGTGTATAAAAGCAATGTATTTGGGTAGTGTATATAATCAGTGTATTTGAGTAGTGTATACAAGCAGTGTATTTGAGCAGTGTATATAAGCCTTGTATTTGCGCAGTGTATATAAGCATTGTATTTGAGCAGTGTATATAAGCAGGTTATTTGAGCAGTGTATATAAGCAGTGTATTTGAGTAGTGTATTTGAGCAGTGTATATAATCAGTGTATTTGAGCAGTGTATATAAACAGTGTATTGGAGCAGTGTATTTGAGCAGTGTATATAGGCAGTGTATATGAGCAGAGTATATAAGCAGCGTATTTGAGCAGTGTATATAAACAGTGTATTTGAGTAGTGTATATAAGCAGTGTATTTGAGTAGTGTATATAAGCAGTGTATTTGAGCAGTGAATATAAGCAGTCTATTTGAGCAGTGTATATAAGCATTGTATTTGAGCAGTGTATTTGGGCAGTGTATATAAGCAGTGTATTTGAGCAGTGTATATAAGCAGTGTTTTTGAGCAGTGTATTTGGGCAGTGTATTTGGCATTGTATATAAGCAGTGTATTTGGGTAGTGTATATAAGCAGTGTATTTGGGTAGTGTATATAAGCAGTGTATTTGAGTTGTGTATATAAGCAGCATATTTGAGCAGTGTATATAAGCAGTGTATTTGAGAAGTGTACATAAGCAGTGTATTTGAGCAGTGTATATAAGCAATGTACTTGAGCAGTGTATATGAGCAGTGTATTTGGCAGTGTATATAAGTAGTGTATTTGGGTAGTGTATATAAGCAGTGTATTTGGCAGTGTATATAAGCAGTGTATTTGGGTAGTGTATATAAGCAGTGTATTTTGCAGTGTATATAAGCAGTGTATTTGGGCAGTGTATATAAGCAGTGTATATGGCAGTGTATTTAAGCAGTGTATTTGGGCAGTTTATATAAGCAGTGTATAATGCAGTGTATACAAACAGTGTATTTGGCAGTGTATATAAGTAGAGAATTTGGGCAGTGTATATAAGCAGTTTATTTTGGCAGTGTATATAAGCAGTGTATTTGAGTAGTGTATATAAGCAGTGTATTAGGGTAGTGTATATAAGCAGTGTATATGGCAGTGTATATAAGCAGTGTATTTGAGTAGTGTATATAAGCAGTGTATTTGGCATTGTATATGAGCAGTGTATTTAGGTAGTGTATATAAGCAGTGTATTTGGCAGTGTATATAAACAGTGTATTTGAGTAGTGTATATAAGCAGTGTATTTGAGTAGTGTATATAAGCAGTGTATTTGAGCAGTGTATATAAGCAGTGTATTTGCGCAGTGTATATAAGCATTGTATTGGCAGTGTATATAAGCAGTGTATTTGGCAGTGTATATAAGCAGTGTATTTGGGTAGTGTATATAAGCAGTGTATTTGAGTAGTGTATATAAGCAGTGTATTTGAGCAGTGTATATAAGCAGTGTATTTGCGCAGTGTATATAAGCAGTGTATTTGAGCAGTGTATATAAGCAGTGTATTTGAGCAGTGTATATAAGCAGTGTATTTGGGCAGTGTATATAAGCAGTGTATTTGAGCAGTGTATATAAGCAGTGTATTTGAGTAGTGTATATAAGCAGTGTATTTGGGTAGTGTATATAAGCAGTGTATTTGAGCAGTGTATATAAGCAGTGTATTTGGCAGTGTATATAAGCAGTGTATTTGGGTAGTGTATATAAGCAGTGTATTTGGCAGTGTATATAAGCAGTGTATTTGAGCAGTGTATATAAGCAGTGTATTTGGCAGTGTATATAAGCAGTGTATTTGAGCAGTGTATATAAGCAGTGTATTTGGGCAGTGTATATAAGCAGTGTATTTGAGCAGTGTATATAAGCAGTGTATTTGAGCAGTGTATATAAGCAGTGTATTTGGCAGTGTATATAAGCAGTGTATTTGGGCAGTGTATATAAGCAGTGTATTTGGGTAGTGTATATAAGCAGTGTATTTGGCAGTGTATATAAGCAGTGTATTTGGGGTGTATATAAGCAGTGTATTTGGGCAGTGTATATAAGCAGTGTATTTGAACAGTGCATAAAAGCAGTTTATTTGGGTAGTTTATAAGCAGTGTATTTGAGCAGTGTATATAAGCAGTGTATTTGGGCAGTGTATATAAGCAGTGTATTTGGGCTATGTACATCAGTAGTGTATTTGAGTAGTGTATATAAGCAGTGTATTTGGCAGTGTATATAAACAGTGTTTGGCCGTGTATATGAGCAGTGTATTTGGGCAGTGTATATACGAAGTGTATTTGGGCTATGTACATCAGTAGTGTATTTGGGCAGTGTATATAAGCAGTGTATTTGGGCAGTGTATATAAGCAGTGTATTTGGGCTATGTACATCAGTAGTATATTTGGGTAGTGTATTTGGGCAGTGTATATAAGCAGTGTATTTGAGTAGTGTATATAAGCAGTGTATTTGGGCAGTGTATATAAGCAATGTATTTGGCAGTGTATATAAGCAGTGTATTTGGGCAGTGTATATAAGCAATGTATTTGAGTAGTGTATATAATCAGTGTATTTGGCAGTGTATATAAACAGTGTTTGGCCGTGTATATGAGCAGTGTATTTGGGCAGTGTATATACGAAGTGTATTTGGGCTATGTACATCAGTAGTGTATTTGGGCAGTGTATATAAGCAGTTTATTTGAGTAGTGTATATAATCAGTGTATTTGGCAGTGTATATGAGCAGTGTATTTGGGCTATGTACATCAGTAGTGTATTTGGTAGTGTATTTGGGCAGTGTATATAAGCAGTGTATTTGGGCAGTGTATATAAACAGTGTATTTGATTAGTGTATATAAGCAGTGTATTTGGCAGTGTATATAAGCAGTGTATTTGGCAGTGTATATGAGCAGTGTATTTGGGCTATGTACATCAGTAGTGTATTTGGGCAGCGTATATAAGCAGTGTATTTGAGTAGTGTATATAATTAGTGTATTTGGCAGTGTATATGAGCAGTGTATTTGGGCTATGTACATCAGTAGTGTATTTGGGCAGTGTATATAAGCAGTGTATTTGGGTAGTGTATATAATCAGTGTATTTGGGCAGTGTATATAAGCAGTGTATTTGGGCAGTGTATATAAGCAGTGTATTTCGCAGTGTATATAATCAGTGTATTTGGGTAGTGTATATAAGCAGTGTATTTGGGCAGTGTATATAATCAGTTTATTTGGCAGTGTATATAAGCAGTGTATTTGGGTAGTGTATATAAGCAGTGTGTTTGGGTAGTGTATATAAGCAATGTATTTGAGCAGTGTATTTGGCCAGTGTATATAAAGAGTGTATGTGTGTAATATACATAAGCAGTGTATTTGGGCAGTGTATATAAACAGTGTATATGACAGTGTATATAAGCAGTGTATTTGGGCAGTGTATATAAGCAGTGTATATGGCAGTGTATATAAGCAGTGTATTTGGCAGTGTATATAAGTAGAGTATTTGGGCAGTGTATATAAGCAGTGTATTTGGGCAGTGTATATAAGCAGTGTATTTGAGTAGTGTATATAAGCAGTGTATTAGGGTAGTGTATATAAGCAGTGTATATGGCAGTGTATATAAGCAGTGTATTTGAGTAGTGTATATAAGCAGTGTATTTGGCAGTGTATATGAGCAGTGTATTTGGGTAGTGTATATAAGCAGTGTATTTGGCAGTGTATATAAGCAGTGTAATTGAGTAGTGTATATAAGCAGTGTATTTGAGTAGTGTATAACTGTATATAAGCAGTGTATTTGGCAGTGTATATAAGCAGTGTATTTGGGCAGTGTATATAAGCAGTGTATTTGGCAGTGTATATAAGTAGTGTATTTCGGCAGTGTATATAAGCAGTGTATTTGGGCAGTGTATATAAGCAATGTATTTGAGTAGTGTATATAATCAGTGTATTTGGCAGTGTATATAAACAGTGTTTGGCCGTGTATATGAGCAGTGTATTTGGGCAGTGTATATACGAAGTGTATTTGGGCAGTGTATATAAGCAGTGTATTTGAGTAGTGTATATAAGCAGTGTATTTGGCAGTGTATATAAGCAGTGTATTTGGCAGTGTATATGAGCAGTGTATTTGGGCTATGTACATCAGTAGTGTATTTGGGCAGTGTATATAAGCAGTGTATTTGAGTAGTGTATATAATTAGTGTATTTGGCAGTGTATATGAGCAGTGTATTTGGGCTATGTACATCAGTAGTGTATTTGGGCAGTGTATATAAGCAGTGTATTTGGGTAGTGTATATAATCAGTGTATTTGGGCAGTGTATATAAGCAGTGTATTTGGGCAGTGTATATAAGCAGTGTATTTCGCAGTGTATATAAGCAGTGTATTTGGGTAGTGTATATAAGCAGTGTATTTGGGCAGTGTATATAATCAGTTATTTGGCAGTGTATATAAGCAGTGTATTTGGGTAGTGTATATAAGCAGTGTGTTTGGTAGTGTATATAAGCAGTGTATTTGGCAGTGTATTCAGTGTATTAATAAAAGCTGTATTTGGGCAGTGTATATAAGCAGTGTATATGACAGTGTATATAAGCAGTGTATTTGGGCAGTGTATATAAGCAGTGTATTGGCAGTGTATATAAGCAGTGTATTTGGCAGTGTATATAAGCAGTGTATTTGGGCAGTGTATATAAGCAGTGTATTTGGGCAGTGTATATAAGCAGTGTATTTGAGTAGTGTATATAAGCAGTGTATTTGGGTAGTGTATATAAGCAGTGTATTTGGCAGTGTATATAAGCAGTGTATTTGAGTAGTGTATATAAGCAGTGTATTTGGCAGTGTATATGAGCAGTGTATTTGGGCAGTGTATATAAGCAGTGTATTTGGCAGTGTATATAAGCAGTGTATTTGGGCAGTGTATATAAGCAGTGTATTTGGCAGTGATATAACAGTGTATTTAGAGTGTATTTCAGTGTATATAAGCAGTGTATTTGGCAGTGTATATAAGCAGTGTATTTGGGCAGTGTATATAAGCAGTGTATTTGGCAGTGTATATAAGCAGTGTATTTGGGCAGTGTATATAAGCAGTGTATTTGGGTAGTGTATATAATCAGTGTATTTGGGCAGTGTATTGTGTATAAAAGCAGTGTATTTGGGCAGTGTATATAAGCAGTGTATTTGGCAGTGTATATAAGCAGTGTATTTGGCAGTGTATATAAGCAGTGTATTTGGCAGTGTATATAAGCAGTGTATTTGGCAGTGTATATAAGCAGTGTATTTGGGTAGTGTATATAAGCAGTGTATTTGGGTAGTGTATATAAGCAGTGTATTTGGGCAGTGTATATAAGCAGTGTATTTGGGTAGTGTATATAAGCAGTGTATTTGGGCAGTGTATATAAGCAGTGTATTTGGGCAGTGTATATAAGCAGTGTATTTGGCAGTGTATATAAGCAGTGTATTTGGGTAGTGTATATAAGCAGTGTATTTGGGCAGTGTATATAATCAGTGTATTTGGCAGTGTATATAAGCAGTGTATTTGGGTAGTGTATATAAGCAGTGTATTTGGGTAGTGTATATAAGCAGTGTATTTGGGTAGTGTATATAATCAGTGTATTTGGGCAGTGTATATAAGCAGTGTATTTGGGCAGTGTATATAAGCAGTGTATTTGGCAGTGTATATAAGCAGTGTATTTGGGTAGTGTATATAAGCAGTGTATTTGGGCAGTGTATATAATCAGTTTATTTGGCAGTGTATATAAGCAGTGTATTTGGGTAGTGTATATAAGCAGTGTGTTTGGGTAGTGTATATAAGCAGTGTATTTGGGCAGTGTATATAACCAGTGTATTTGAACAGTGTATAAAAGCAGTTTATTTGGGTAGTGTATATAAGCAGTGTATTTGAGCAGTGTATATAAGCAGTGTATTTGGGCAGTGTATATAAGCAGTGTATTTGGGCTATGTACATCAGTAGTGTATTTGAGTAGTGTATATAAGCAGTGTATTTGGGCAGTGTATATAAGCAGTGTATTTGGGCTGTAATAGAGTGTATTTGAGTAGTGTATATAAGCAGTGTATTTGGCAGTGTATATAAACAGTGTTTTGCCGTGTATATGAGCAGTGTATTTGGGCAGTGTATATACGAAGTGTATTTGGGCTATGTACATCAGTAGTGTATTTGGGCAGTGTATATAAGCAGTGTATTTGGGCAGTGTATATAAGCAGTGTATTTGGGCTATGTACATCGGTAGTATATTTGGGTAGTGTATTTGGGCAGTGTATATAAGCAGTGTATTTGAGTAGTGTATATAAGCAGTGTATTTGGGCAGTGTATATAAGCAATGTATTTGGCAGTGTATATAAGCAGTGTATTTGGGCAGTGTATATAAGCAATGTATTTGAGTAGTGTATATAATCAGTGTATTTGGCAGTGTATATAAACAGTGTTTGGCCGTGTATATGAGCAGTGTATTTGGGCAGTGTATATACGAAGTGTATTTGGGCTATGTACATCAGTAGTGTATTTGGGCAGTGTATATAAGCAGTTTATTTGAGTAGTGTATATAATCAGTGTATTTGGCAGTGTATATGAGCAGTGTATTTGGGCTATGTACATCAGTAGTGTATTTGGGTAGTGTATTTGGGCAGTGTATATAAGCAGTGTATTTGGGCAGTGTATATAAACAGTGTATTTGATTAGTGTATATAAGCAGTGTATTTGGCAGTGTATATAAGCAGTGTATTTGGCAGTGTATATGAGCAGTGTATTTGGGCTATGTACATCAGTAGTGTATTTGGGCAGCGTATATAAGCAGTGTATTTGAGTAGTGTATATAATTAGTGTATTTGGCAGTGTATATGAGCAGTGTATTTGGGCTATGTACATCAGTAGTGTATTTGGGCAGTGTATATAAGCAGTGTATTTGGGTAGTGTATATAATCAGTGTATTTGGGCAGTGTATATAAGCAGTGTATTTGGGCAGTGTATATAAGCAGTGTATTTCGCAGTGTATATAATCAGTGTATTTGGGTAGTGTATATAAGCAGTGTATTTGGGCAGTGTATATAATCAGTTTATTTGGCAGTGTATATAAGCAGTGTATTTGGGTAGTGTATATAAGCAGTGTGTTTGGGTAGTGTATATAAGCAATGTATTTGAGCAGTGTATTTGGCCAGTGTATATAAAGAGTGTATGTGTGTAATATACATAAGCAGTGTATTTGGGCAGTGTATATAAACAGTGTATATGACAGTGTATATAAGCAGTGTATTTGGGCAGTGTATATAAGCAGTGTATATGGCAGTGTATATAAGCAGTGTATTTGGCAGTGTATATAAGTAGAGTATTTGGGCAGTGTATATAAGCAGTGTATTTGGGCAGTGTATATAAGCAGTGTATTTGAGTAGTGTATATAAGCAGTGTATTAGGGTAGTGTATATAAGCAGTGTATTTGGCAGTGTATATAAGCAGTGTATTTGAGTAGTGTATATAAGCAGTGTATTTGGCAGTGTATATAAGCAGTGTATTTGGGTAGTGTATATAAGCAGTGTATTTGGCAGTGTATATAAGCAGTGTATTTGAGTAGTGTATAT
>JABXNX010000056.1:91613-109734 GCA_014843695.1 Archivesica marissinica | reverse complement strand
TATACACTGCACAAATACACTGCTTATATACACTACTCAAATACACTGCTTATATACACTGCTCAAATACATTACTCAAATACACTGTTTATATACACTGCTCAAATACACTGATTATATACACTTCTCAAATACACTGCTTATATACACTGCTCAAATACACTGCTCAAATACACTGCTTATATACACTGCTCAAATACACTGCTTATATACACTGCTCAAATACACTGCTTATATACACTGCTCAAATACAATGCTTACATACACTGCTCAAATACAATGCTTATATACACTGCTCAAATACACTGCTCAAATACACCGCTTATATACACTGCTCAAATACACTGCACAAATACACTGCGTATATACACTGCTCAAATACACTGCTCAAATACACTGCTTATATACACTGCTCAAATACACTGCTTATATATACTACTCAAAAACACTGCTTATATACACTGCTCAAATACACTGTTTATATACACTGCTCAAATACACTGTTTATATACACTGCTCAAATACACTGCTTATATGCACTGCCCAAATACACTGCTTATATACACAACTCAAATACACTGTTTATATACACTACCCAAATACACTGCTTATATACACTACTCAAATACACTGCTTATATACACTGCACAAATACACTGCTTATATACACTACTCAAATACACTGCTTATATACACTACTCAAATACACTGCTTATATACCTGCAAAATACACTGCTTATATACACTACCCAAATACACTGCTCATATACACTGCCAAATACACTGCATATATACACTGCCATATACACTGCTTATATACACTACCCTAATACACTGCTTATATACACTACTCAAATACACTGCTTATATACACTGCCCAAATACTCTACTTATATACACTGCCAAATACACTGCTTATATACACTGCCATATACACTGCTTATATACACTGCCCAAATACACTCTTTATATACACTGCTCAAATACACTGCTTAAATACACTGCTTATATATACTGCTCAAATACACTTCTCAAATGCACTGCTTTTATACACTGCTCAAATACACTGCATATATACACTGCTCAAATACACTGCTCAAATACACTGCTTATATACTCTGCTCAAATACACAGCTTATTTACACTGCTCAAATACTCAAATACGCTGTTTATATACACTGCTCAAATACACTGCTCATATACACTTCTTATATACACTGTTCAAATACACTGCTTATATACACTACCCAAATACACTGCTTATGTACACTGCCAAATACACTGCTTATATACACTGCCCAAATACACTGATTATATACACTACCCAAATACACTGCTTACATACACTGTTCAAATACACTGCTTAAATACACTGCCAAATACACTGATTATATACACTACACAAATGCACTGCTTATATATTTTCAAATACACTGCTTAAATACACTGCTTATATACACTGTTCAAATACACTGCTTAAATACACTGCCTATATTCATTGGCTCAATACACTGCCCAAATACATTGTCTATATACACTACTCAAATACACTGCTTATATACACTGCCAAATACATTGCTTATATACACTGTTTATATACACTGCTTAAATACACTGCTTATATTCACTGCTCAAATACACTGCTTATATACACTGCTCAAATACATTGCTTAAATACACCGCCCAAATACACTGCTTATATACACTACCCAAATACACTGCTTATATACACTACTCAAATACACTGCTTATATACACTGCCAAATACACTGCTTATATACACTGCCAAATACACTGCTTTTATACACTACTCAAATACACTGCTTATATACACTGCACAAATACACTGCTTATATACACTACTCAAATACACTGCTTATATACACTGCTCAATTACATTACTCAAATACACTGTTTATATACACTGCTCAAATACACTGATTATATACACCACTCAAATACACTGCTTATATACACTGCTCAAGTACATTGCTTAAATACACCGCCCAAATACACTGCTTATATACACTACCCAAATACACTGCTTATATACACTACTCAAATACACTGCTTATATACACTGCCAAATACACTGCTTATATACACTGCCAAATACACTGCTTTTATACACTACTCAAATACACTGCTTATATACACTGCACAAATACACTGCTTCTATACACTACTCAAATACACTGCTTATATACACTGCTCAAATACACTGATTATATACACTGCTCATATACACTGCTTATATACACTGCTCAAATACACTGCTTATATACACTGCACAAATACACTGCTTCTATACACTACTCAAATACACTGCGTATATACACTGCTGAAATACACTGCTCAAATACACTGCTTATATACACTGCTCAAATACACTGCTTATATATACTACTCAAAAACACTGCTTATATACACTGCTCAAATACACTGTTTATATACACTGCTCAAATACACTGTTTATATACACTGCTCAAATACACTGCTTATATGCACTGCCCAAATACACTGCTTATATACACAACTCAAATACACTGTTTATATACACTACCCAAATACACTGCTTATATACACTGCCAAATAAACTGAAATACACTGCTTATATACACTACTCAAATACACTGCTTATATACACTGCACAAATACACTGCTTATATACACTACTCAAATACACTGCTTATATACACTACTCAAATACACTGCTTATATACCTGCAAAATACACTGCTTATATACACTACCCAAATACACTGCTCATATACACTGCCAAATACACTGCATATATACACTGCCATATACACTGCTTATATACACTACCCTAATACACTGCTTATATACACTACTCAAATACACTGCTTATATACACTGCCCAAATACTCTACTTATATACACTGCCAAATACACTGCTTATATACACTGCCATATACACTGCTTATATACACTGCCCAAATACACTCTTTATATACACTGCTCAAATACACTGCTTAAATACACTGCTTATATATACTGCTCAAATACACTTCTCAAATGCACTGTTTTTATACACTGCTCAAATACACTGCATATATACACTGCTCAAATACACTGCTCAAATACACTGCTTATATACTCTGCTCAAATACACAGCTTATTTACACTGCTCAAATACTCAAATACGCTGTTTATATACACTGCTCAAATACACTGCTCATATACACTTCTTATATACACTGTTCAAATACACTGCTTATATACACTACCCAAATACACTGCTTATGTACACTGCCAAATACACTGCTTATATACACTGCCCAAATACACTGATTATATACACTACCCAAATACACTGCTTATATACACTGTTCAAATACACTGCTTAAATACACTGCCCAAATACACTGATTATATACACTATACAAATGCACTGCTTATATATACTGTTCAAATACACTGCTTAAATACACTGCTTATATACACTGTTCAAATACACTGCTTAAATACACTGCTTATATTCATTGCTCAAATACACTGCCCAAATACATTGCTCATATACACTACTCAAATACACTGCTTATATACACTGCCAAATACACTGCTTATATACACTGTTCAAATACACTTCTTAAATACACTGCTTATATTCACTGCTCAAATACACTGCTTATATACACTGCTCAAATACACTGCTTAAATACACCGCCCTAATACACTGATTATATACACTACCCAAATACACTGCTTATATACACTACTCAAATACACTGCTTATATACACTGCCAAATACACTGCTTATATACACTGCCAAATACACTGCTTTTATACACTACTCAAATACACTGCTTATATACACTGCACAAATACACTGCTTATATACACTACTCAAATACACTGCTTATATACACTGCTCAATACATTACTCAAATACACTGTTTATATACACTGCTCAAATACACTGATTATATACACTGCTCAAATACACTGCTTATATACACTGCTCAAATACACTGCTTAAATACACCGCCCAAATACACTGCTTATATACACTACCCAAATACACTGCTTATATACACTACTCAAATACACTGCTTATATACACTGCCAAATACACTGCTTATATACACTGCCAAATACACTGCTTTTATACACTACTCAAATACACTGCTTATATACACTGCACAAATACACTGCTTCTATACACTACTCAAATACACTGCTTATATACACTGCTCAAATACACTATTATATACACTGCTCAAATACACTGCTTATATACACTGCTCAAATACACTGCTTAAATACACCGCCCAAATACACTGCTTATATACACTACCCAAATACACTGCTTATATACACTACTCAAATACACTGCTTATATACACTGCCAAATACACTGCTTTTATACACTACTCAAATACACTGCTTATATACACTGCACAAATACACTGCTTATATACACTACTCAAATACACTGCTTATATACACTGCTCAAATACATTACTCAAATACACTGTTTATATACACTGCTCAAATACACTGATTATATACACTGCTCAAATACACTGCTCAAATACACTGCTTATATACACTGCTCAAATACACTGCTTATATACACTGCTCAAATACAATGCTTACATACACTGCTCAAATACAATGCTTATATACACTGCTCAAATACACTGCTCAAATACACAACTTATATACACTACTCAAATACACTGCACAAATACACTGCGTATATACACTGCTCAAATACACTGCTCAAATACACTGCTTATATACACTGCTCAAATACACTGCTTATATATACTACTCAAATACACTGCTTATATACACTGCTCAAATACACTGCTTATATACACTGCTCAAATACACTGCTTATATACACTGCTCAAATACACTGTTTATATACACTGCTCAAATACACTGCTTATATACACTGCCAAATACACTGCTTATATACACTGTTCAAATACACTGCTTAAATACACTGCTTATATTCACTGCTCAAATAAACTGCTTATATACACTGCTCAAAAAAACTGCTTAAATACACCGCCCAAATACACTGCTTATATACACTACCCAAATACACTGCTTATATAAACTACTCAAATACACTGCTTATATACACTGCCAAATACACTTCTTATATACACTGCCAAATACACTGCTTTTATACACTACTCAAATACACTGCTTATATACACTGCACAAATACACTGCTTATATACACTACTCAAATACACTGCTTATATACACTGCTCAAATACATTACTCAAATACACTGTTTATATACACTGCTCAAATACACTGATTATATACACTGATCAAATACACTGCTTATATACACTGCTCAAATACAATGCTCAAATACACTGCTTATATACACTGCTCAAATACACTGCTTATATACACTGCTCAAATACACATCTTATATACACTGCTCAAATACAATGCTTACATACACTGCTCAAATACAATGCTTATATACACTGCTCAAATACACTGCTCAAATACACAGCTTATATACACTACTCAAATACACTGCACAAATACACTGCTCAAATACACTGCTTATATACACGGCTCAAATACACTGCTTATATACACTGCTCAAATACACTGTTTATATACACTGCTCAAATACACTGCTTATATGCACTGCCCAAATACACTGCTTATATACACAACTCAAATACACTGTTTATATACACTACCCAAATACACTGCTTATATACACTGCCAAATAAACTGAAATACACTGCTTATATACACTACTCAAATACACTGCTTATATACACTGCACAAAACACTGCTTATATACACTACTCAAATACACTGCTTATATACACTACTCAAATACACTGCTTATATACACTGCCAAATACACTGTCTATTTACACTGCCAAATACACTGCTTATATACACTACCCTAATACACTGCTTATATACACTACTCGAATACACTGCTTATATACACTGCCCAAATACTCTACTTATATACACTGCCAAATACACTGCTTATATACACTGCCATATACACTGCTTATATACACTGCCCAAATACACTCTTTATATACACTGCTCAAATACACTGCTTAAATACACTGCTTATATATACTGCTCAAATACACTGCATATATACACTGCTCAAATACACTGCTCAAATACACTGCTTATATACTCTGCTCAAATACACAGCTTGTGTACACTGCTCAAATACACTGCTTATATACACTTCTCAAATACACTTCTCAAATACGATTCTTATATACACTGCTCAAATACACTGCTTATATACACTGCACAAATACACTGCTCAAATACACTGTTTATATACACTGCTGAAATACACTGCTCATATACACTTCTTATATACACTGCTCAAATACACTGCTCAAATACACTGCTTATATACACTGCTCAAATACACTGCTTATATACACTGCTCACATACACTGCTTATATACACTGCTCAAATACAATGCTTATATACACTGCTCAAATACACTGCTTATATACACTGCTCAAATACACTGCTCAAATACACTGCTTATATACACTGCTCAAATACACTGCTCAAATACACTGATAATATACACTGCTGAAATACACTACTCAAATACACTGCTTATATACACTGCTCAAATACACTGCTTATATATACTACTCAAATACACTGCTTATATACACTGCTCAAATATATTGCTTATATACACTGCTCAAATACACTGCTTATATACACTGCTCAAATACACTGTTTGTATACACTGCTCAAATACACTGCTTATATGCACTGTCTAAATACACTGCTTATATAAACAACTCAAATACACTGTTTATATACACTGCCCAAATACACTGCTTATGTATATTACACAAATACAATGTTTATATACACTGGCCAAATACACTGCTCAAATAAACTGCTTATATACACTGCTCAAATAAACTGCTTATATACACTGCTCACATACACTGCTTATATACACTGCTCAAATACAATGCTTATATACACTGCTCAAATACACTGCTTATATACACTGCTCAAATACACTGCTCAAATACACTGCTTATATACACTGCTCAAATACACTGCTCAAATACACTGATAATATACACTGCTGAAATACACTACTCAAATACAATGCTTATATACACTGATCAAATACACTGCTTATATATACTACTCAAATACACTGCTTATATACACTGCTCAAATATACTGCTTATATACACTACTCAAATACACTGCTTATATACACTGCCAAATACACTGCTTATATACACTGCCAAATACACTGCTTTTATACACTACTCAAATACACTGCTTATATACACTGCACAAATACACTGCTTATATACACTACTCAAATACACTGCTTATATACACTGCTCAATACATTACTCAAATACACTGTTTATATACACTGCTCAAATACACTGATTATATACACTGCTCAAATACACTGCTTATATACTGCTCAAGTACACTGCTTAAATACACCGCCCAAATACACTGCTTATATACACTACCCAAATACACTGCTTATATACACTACTCAAATACACTGCTTATATACACTGCCAAATACACTGCTTATATACACTGCCAAATACACTGCTTTTATACACTACTCAAATACACTGCTTATATACACTGCACAAATACACTGCTTATATACACTACTCAAATACACTGCTTATATACACTGCTCAAATACATTACTCAAATACGCTGTTTATATACACTGCTCAAATACACTGATTATATACACTGCTCAAATACACTGCTCAAATACACTGCTTATATACACTGCTCAAATACACTGCTTATATACAATGCTCAAATACACATCCTATATACACTGCTCAAATACAATGCTTACATACACTGCTCAAATACAATGCTTATATACACTGCTCAAATACACTGCTCAAATACACAGCTTATATACACTACTCAAATACACTGCACAAATACACTGCGTATATACACTGCTCAAATACACTGCTCAAATACACTGCGTATATACACTGCTCAAATACACTGCTTATATATACTACTCAAATACACTGCTTATATACACTGCTCAAATACACTGCTTATATACACTGCTCAAATACACTGCTTATATACACTGCTCAAATACACTGTTTATATACACTGCTCAAATACACTGCTTATATACACTGCCAAATACACTGCTTATATACACTGTTCAAATACACTGCTTAAATACACTGCTTATATTCACTGCTCAAATACACTGCTTATATACACTGCTCAAATACACTGCGTAAATACACCGCCCAAATACACTGCTTATATACACTACCCAAATAAACTGCTTATATACACTACTCAAATACACTTCTTATATACACTGCCAAACACACTGCTTATATACACTGCCTAATACACTGCTTTTATACACTACTCAAATACACTGCTTATATACACTGCACAAATACACTGCTTCTATACACTACTCAAATACACTGCTTATATACACTGCTCAAATACACTGATTATATACACTTCTCAAATACACTGCTTATATACACTGCTCAAATACACTGCTTAAATACACCGCCCAAATACACTGCTTATATACACTACCCAAATACACTGCTTATATACACTGCCAAATACACTGCTTTTATACACTACTCAAATACACTGCTTATATACACTGCACAAATACACTGCTTATATACACTACTCAAATACACTGCTTATATACACTGCTCAAATACATTACTCAAATACACTGTTTATATACACTGCTCAAATACACTGATTATATACACTGCTCAAATACACTGCTCAAATACACTGCTTATATACACTGCTCAAATACACTGCTTATATACATTGCTCAAATACACATCTTATATACACTGCTCAAATACAATGCTTACATACACTGCTCAAATACAATGCTTATATACACTGCTCAAATACACTGCTCAAATACACAGCTTATATACACTACTCAAATACACTGCACAAATACACTGCGTATATACACTACTCAAATACACTGCTCAAATACACTGCTTATATACACTGCTCAATTACACTGCTTATATACACTGCTCAAATACACTGCTCAAATACACTGATAATATACACTGCTGAAATACACTACTCAAATACAATGCTTTTATACACTGATCAAATACACTGCTTATATATACTACTCAAATACACTGCTTATATACACTGCTCAAATATACTGCTTATATACACTACTCAAATACACTGCTTATATACACTGCCAAATACACTGCTTATATACACTGCCAAATACACTGCTTTTATACACTACTCAAATACACTGCTTATATACACTGCACAAATACACTGCTTATATACACTACTCAAATACACTGCTTATATACACTGCTCAATTACATTACTCAAATACACTGTTTATATACACTGCTCAAATACACTGATTATATACACTGCTCAATTACACTGCTTATATATACTGCTCAAGTACACTGCTTAAATACACCGCCCAAATACACTGCTTATATACACTACCCAAATACACTGCTTATATACACTACTCAAATACACTGCTTATATACACTGCCAAATACTCTGCTTATATACACTGCCAAATACACTGGTTTTATACACTACTCAAATACACTACTTATATACACTGCACAAATACACTGCTTATATACACTACTCAAATACACTGCTTATATACACTGCTCAAATACATTACTCAAATACGCTGTTTATATACACTGCTCAAATACACTGATTATATACACTGCTCAAATACACTGCTCAAATACACTGCTTATATACACTGCTCAAATACACTGCTTATATACAATGCTCAAATACACATCCTATATACACTGCTCAAATACAATGCTTACATACACTGCTCAAATACAATGCTTATATACACTGCTCAAATACACTGCTCAAATACACAGCTTATATACACTACTCAAATACACTGCACAAATACACTGCGTATATACACTGCTCAAATACACTGCTCAAATACACTGCTTATATACACTGCTCAAATACACTGCTTATATATACTACTCAAATACACTGCTTATCTACACTGCTCAAATACACTGCTTATATACACTGCTCAAATACACTGCTTATATACACTGCTCAAATACACTGTTTATATACACTGCTCAAATACACTGCTTATATACACTGCCAAATACACTGCTTATATACACTGTTCAAATACACTGCTTAAATACACTGCTTATATTCACTGCTCAAATACACTGCTTATATTCACTGCTCAAATACACTGCGTAAATACACCGCCCAAATACACTGCTTATATACACTACCCAAATAAACTGCTTATATACACTACTCAAATACACTGCTTATATACACTGCCAAACACACTGCTTATATACACTGCCAAATACACTGCTTTTATACACTACTCAAATACACTGCTTATATACACTGCACAAATACACTGCTTCTATACACTACTCAAATACACTGCTTATATACACTGCTCAAATACACTGATTATATACACTGCTCAAATACACTGCTTATATACACTGCTCAAATACACTGCTTAAATACACCGCCCAAATACACTGCTTATATACACTACCCAAATACACTGCTTATATACACTGCCAAATACACTGCTTTTATACACTACCCAAATACACTGTTTATATACACTGCTCAAATACACTGATTATATACACTGCTCAAATACACTGCTCAAATACACTGCTTATATACACTGCTCAAATACACTGCTTATATACATTGCTCAAATACACATCTTATATACACTGCTCAAATACAATGCTTACATACACTGCTCAAATACAATGCTTATATACACTGCTCAAATACACTGCTCAAATACACAGCTTATATACACTACTCAAATACACTGCACAAATACACTGCGTATATACACTACTCAAATACACTGCTCAAATACACTGCTTATATACACTGCTCAAATACACTGCTTATATATACTACTCAAATACACTGCTTATATACACTGCTCAAATACACTGCTTATATACACTGCTCAAATACACTGCTTATATACACTGCTCAAATACACTGTTTATATACACTGCTCAAATACACTGCTTTTATACACTACTCAAATACACTGCTTATATACACTGCCAAATACACTGCTTATATACACTGTTCAAATACACTGATTAAATACACTGCTTATATTCACTGCTCAAATACCTTGCTTATATACACTGCTCAAATACACTGCTTAAATACACCGCCCAAATACACTGCTTATATACACTACCCAAATACACTGCTTATATAATCTACTCAAATACACTGCTTATATACACTGCCAAATACACTGCTTATATACACTGCCAAATACACTGCTTTTATACACTACTCAAATACACTGCTTATATACACTGCACAAATACACTGCCTATATACACTACTCAAATACACTGCTTATATACACTGCTCAAATACATTACTCAAATACACTGTTTATATACACTGCTCAAATACACTGATTATATACACTGATCAAATACACTGCTTATATACACTGCTCAAACACAATGCTCAAATACACTGCTTATATACACTGCTCAAATACACTGCTTATATACACTGCTCAAATACACATCTTATATACACTGCTCAAATACAATGCTTACATACACTGCTCAAATACAATGCTTATATACACTGCTCAAATACACTGCTCAAATACACAGCTTATATACACTACTCAAATAAATTACACAAATACACTGCGTATATACACTGCTCAAATACACTGCTCAAATACACTGCTTATATACAATGCTCAAATACACTGCTTATATATACTACTCAAATACACTGCTTATATACACTGCTCAAATACACTGCTTATATACACTGCTCAAATACACTGCTTATATACACTGCTCAAATACACTGTTTATATACACTGCTCAAATACACTGCTTATATGCACTGCCCAAATACACTGCTTATATACACAACTCAAATACACTATTTATATACACTACCCAAATACACTGCTTATATACGCTGCCAAATAAACTGAAATACACTGCTTATATACACTACTCAAATACACTGCTTATATACACTGCACAAAACACTGCTTATATACACTACTCAAATACACTGCTTATATACACTACTCAAATACACTGCTTATATACACAGCAAAATACACTGCTTATATACACTACCCAAATACACTGCTCATATACACTGCCAAATACACTGCCTATATACACTGCCAAATACACTGCTTATATACACTACTCAAATACACTGCATATATACACTGCCATATACACTGCTTATATACACTACCCTAATACACTGCTTATATACACTACTCAAATACACTGCTTATATACACTGCACAAATACTCTACTTATATACACTGCCAAATACACAGCTTATATACACTGCCATATACACTGCTTATATACACTGCCCAAATACACTCTTTATATACACTGCTCAAATACACTGCTTAAATACACTGCTTATATATACTGCTCAAATACACTGCATATATACACTGCTCAAATACACTGCTCAAATACACTGCTTATATACTCTGCTCAAATACACAGCTTTTGTACACTGCTCAAATACACTGCTTATATACACTGCTCAAATACACTTCTCAAATACACTGTTTATATACACTGCTGAAATACACTGCTCATATACACTTCTTATATACACTGCTCAAATACACGGCTCAAATACACTGCTTATATACACTGCTCAAATACACTGCTTATATACACTGCTCACATACACTGCTTATATACACTGCTCAAATACAATGCTTATATACACTGCTCAAATACACTGCTTATATACACTGCTCAAATACACTGCTCAAATACACTGCTTATATACACTGCTCAAATACACTGCTCAAATACACTGATAATATACACTGCTGAAATACACTACTCAAATACACTGCTTATATACACTGCTCAAATACACTGCTTATATATACTACTCAAATACACTGCTTATATACACTGCTCAAATATACTGCTTATATACACTGCTCAAATACACTGCTTATATACACTGCTCAAATACACTGTTTATATACACTGCTCAAATACACTGCTTATATGCACTGTCTAAATACACTGCTTATATAAACAATTCAAATACACTGTTTATATACACTGCCCAAATACACTGCTTATGTATATTACACAAATACAATGTTTATATACACTGGCCAAATACACTGCTCAAATAAACTGCTTATATACACTGCTCAAATACACTGCTTATATACACTGCTCACATACACTGCTTATATACACTGCTCAAATACAATGCTTATATACACTGCTCAAATACACTGCTTATATACACTGCTCAAATACACTGCTCAAATACACTGCTTATATAAACTGCTCAAATACACTGCTCAAAGCCACTGATAATATACACTGCTGAAATACACTACTCAAATACAATGCTTATATACACTGATCAAATAAACTGCTTATATATACTACTCAAATACACTGCTTATATACACTGCTCAAATATACTGCTTATATACACTGCTCAAATACACTGCTTATATACACTGCTCAAATACACTGTTTATATACACTGCTCAAATACACTGCTTATATGCACTGTCTAAATACACTGCTTATATAAACAACTCAAATACACTGTTTATATACACTGCCCAAATACACTGCTTATGTATATTACACAAATACAATGTTTATATACACTGGCCAAATACACTGCTCAAATACAATGCTTATATACACTACCCAAATACACTGCTTATATACACTACCCAAATACACTGCTTATATACACTGCCAAATAAACTGCTTATATACACTACCCAAATACACTGCTTATATACACTGCCAAATATACTGCTTATATACACTGCCCAAATACACTGCTTATATACACTGCCCAAATACACTGCTCATATACACTGCCAAATGCACTGCTTATATACACTACTCAAATACACTGCTTATATACACTGCCCAAATACACTACTGATGTACATAGCCCAAATACACTGCTCATATACACTGCCAAATAAACTGCTTATATACACTGCCAAATACACTGCATATATACACTACTCAAATATATTGCTTATATACACTGCCCAAATACACTGCTTATATACACTACTCAAATACATTGCTTATATACACTGCACAAATACACTGCTTATATACACTGCCCAAATACATTGCTTTTATACACTACTCAAATACACTGCTTATATGCACTGCCCAAATACACTGGCCAAATACACTGCTCAAATACACTGCTTATATACACTACCCAAATACACTGCTTATATACACTGCCCAAATACACTGCTTATATACACTACCCAAATACACTGCTTGTATACACTGCCAAATACACTGCTTATATACACTGCCCAAATACACTGCTTATATACACTGCCAAATACACTGCTTATATACATTGCTCAAATACACTGCTTATATAAACTACCTAAATACACTGCTTATATACACTGATCAAATACACTGCTTATATACACTGCTCAAATACACTGCTCAAATACACTGCTTATATACACTGCTCAAATACACTGCTCAAATACACTGATTATATACACTGCTCAAATACACTACTCAAATACACTGCTTATATACATTGCTCAAATACACTGCTTATATATACTACTCAAATACACTGCTTATATACACTGCTCAAATATACTGCTTATATACACTGCTCAAATACACTGCTTATATACACTGCTCAAATACACTGTTTATATACACTGCTCAAATACACTGCTTATATGCACTGTCTAAATACACTGCTTATATACACAACTCAAATACACTGTTTATATACACTGCCCAAATACTCTGCTTATGTATATTACACAAATACAATGTTTATATACACTGTCCAAATACACTGCTCAAATACACTACTCAAATACACTGCTTATATACATAGCTCAAATACACTGCTTATATATACTACTCAAATACACTGCTTATATACACTGCTCAAATACACTGCTTATATACACTACCCAAATACACTGCTTATATACACTGCCAAATAAACTGCTTATAAACACTACCCAAATACACTGCTTATATACACTGCCAAATATACTGCTTATATACACTGCCCAAATACACTGCTTATATACACTGCCCAAATACACTGCTCATATACACTGCCAAATAAACTGCTTATATACACTACTCAAATACATTGCTTATATACACTGCACAAATACACTGCTTATATACACTGCCCAAATACACTGCTTATATACACTACTAAAATAAACTGCTTATATACACTGCCAAATACATTGCTTTTATACACTACTCAAATACACTGCTTATATACACTGCCCAAATACACTGGTCAAATACACTGCTCAAATACACTGCTTATATACACTGCCCAAATACACTGCTTATATGCACTACCCAAATACACTGTTTATATACACTGCGAAATACACTGCTTATATACACTGCCCAAATACACTGCTTATATACATTGCTCAAATACACTGCTTATATAAACTACCCAAATACACTGCTTATATACACTGATCAAATACACTGCTTATATACACTGCTCAAATACACTGCTCAAATACACTGCTTATATACACTGCTCAAATACACTGCTCAGATACACTGATTATATACACTGCTCAAATACACTGCTTATATACACTGCTCAAATACACTGCTTATATAAACTACTCAAATACACTGCTTATATACACTGCTCAAATATACTGCTTATATACACTGCTCAAATACACTGCTTATATACACTGCTCAAATACACTGCTTATATGCACTGCCAAATACACTGCTTATATACACTGCTCAAATACACTGCTTATATACACAACTCAAATACACTGTTTATATACACTGCCCAAATACACTGCTTATGTATATTACACAAATACAATGTTTATATACACTGGCCAAATACACTGCTCAAATACACTGTTTATATACACTACCCAAATACACTGCTTATATACACTACCCAAATACATTGCTTATATACACTGCCAAATAAACTGCTTATATACACTACCCAAATACACTGCTTATATACACTGCCAAATACACTGCTTATATACACTGCCCAAATACACTGCTTATATACACTGCCTAAATACACTGCTCATATACACTGCCAAATACACTGCTTATATACACTACTCAAATACACTGCTTATATACACTGCCCAAATACACTGCTTAAATACACTGCTTATATTCATTGCTCAAATACACTGCTTATATACACTGCACAAATATACTGCTTATATAAACTGCCAAATACACTGCTTAAATACACTGCTTATATTCACTGCTCAAATACACTGCTTATATACACTGCTTAAATACACTGCTTATATTCACTGCTCAAATACACTGCTTATATATACTGCTCAAATACAGTGCTTAAATAAACCGCTCAAATACACTGCTTATATACACTGCTTATATACACTTCCCAAATACACTGCTTATATATACTACCCAAATACACTGCTTATATACACTACTCAAATACACCCCTAATATACACTGCCAAATACACTGCTTATATACACTGCCAAATACACTGCTTATATACACTGCTTATATAAACTGCTCAAATACACTGCTCAAAGCCACTGATAATATACACTGCTGAAATACACTACTCAAATACAATGCTTATATACACTGATCAAATAAACTGCTTATATATACTACTCAAATACACTGCTTATATACACTGCTCAAATATACTGCTTATATACACTGCTCAAATACACTGCTTATATACACTGCTCAAATACACTGTTTATATACACTGCTCAAATACACTGCTTATATGCACTGTCTAAATACACTGCTTATATACACAACTCAAATACACTGTTTATATACACTGCCCAAATACACTGCTTATGTATATTACACAAATACAATGTTTATATACACTGGCCAAATACACTGCTCAAATACAATGCTTATATACACTACCCAAATACACTGCTTATATACACTACCCAAATACACTGCTTATATACACTGCCAAATAAACTGCTTATATACACTGCCCAAATACACTGCTTATATACACTGCCAAATACACTGCTTATATACACTGCCCAAATACACTGCTTATATACACTGCCCAAATACACTGCTCATATACACTGCCAAATACACTGCTTATATACACTACTCAAATACACTGCTTATATACACTGCCCAAATACACTACTGATGTACATAGCCCAAATACACTGCTCATATACACTGCCAAATAAACTGCTTATATACACTGCCAAATACACTGCATATATACACTACTCAAATATATTGCTTATATACACTGCCCAAATACACTGCTTATATACACTACTCAAATACATTGCTTATATACACTGCACAAATACACTGCTTATATACACTGCCCAAATACATTGCTTTTATACACTACTCAAATACACTGCTTATATGCACTGCCCAAATACACTGGCCAAATACACTGCTCAAATACACTGCTTATATACACTACCCAAATACACTGCTTATATACACTGCCCAAATACACTGCTTATATACACTACCCAAATACACTGCTTGTATACACTGCCAAATACACTGCTTATATACACTGCCCAAATACACTGCTTATATACACTGCCAAATACACTGCTTATATACATTGCTCAAATACACTGCTTATATAAACTACCTAAATACACTGCTTATATACACTGATCAAATACACTGCTTATATACACTGCTCAAATACACTGCTCAAATACACTGCTTATATACACTGCTCAAATACACTGCTCAAATACACTGATTATATACACTGCTCAAATACACTACTCAAATACACTGCTTATATACATTGCTCAAATACACTGCTTATATATACTACTCAAATACACTGCTTATATACACTGCTCAAATATACTGCTTATATACACTGCTCAATACACTGCTTATATACACTGCTCAAATACACTGTTT
>JABXNX010000056.1:72466-90613 GCA_014843695.1 Archivesica marissinica | reverse complement strand
TGATTAAATACACTACACAAATACACTGCTTATATACACTGTTCAAATACACTGCTTAAATACACTGCTTATATACACTGCTCAAATACACTGCGCAAATACACTGCTTATATACACTACTCAAATACACTGCTTATATACACTGCCAAATACACTGCTTATATACACTGTTCAAATACACTGCTTAAATACACTGCTTATATTCACTGCTCAAATACACTGCTTATATACACTGCTCAAATACACTGCTTAAATACACCGCTCAAATACACTGCTTATATACACTGCTTATATACACTACCCAAATACACTGCTTATATACACTACCCAAATACACTGCTTATATACACTACTCAAATACACCCCTTATATACACTGCCAAATACACTGCTTATATAAACTGCCAAATACACTGCTTATATACACTGCACAAATACACTGCTTATATATATTACTCAAATACACTGCTTATATACACTGCCAAATACACTGCTTATATACACTGCCAGTAGTACACTGCTTATATACACTGCCCGAATACACTGCTTTTATATACACTGCGAAATACACTGCTTTAATACACTACCCAATACACTGCTTATATACACCGCCCAAATACACTACTTATATACACGCCAAATACACTGCTTATATATACTCCCAAATACACTGCTTATATACACTGCCATTACACTGATTATATACACAGCCCAAATACACTGCTTATATACACTGCCAAATACACTGCTTATATACACTGCTCAAATACACTGCTTATATACACTGCCGAATATACTGCTTATATACACTGCCCAAATACACTACTTATATACACTGCAAAATACACTGCTTATATACACTGCCCAAATACACTGCTTATATACACTGCCAAATACACTGCTTATATACACTACTCAAATACACTGATTATATACACTGCCCAAATACACTGCTTATATACACTGCCAAATACACTGCTTATATACACTACCCAAATACACTGCTCATATACACTGCCAAATACACTGCTTATATACACTACTCAAATACACTGCTTATATACACTGCCAAATACACTGCTTATATACACTGCCCAAATACACTTCTTATATACACTACCCAAATACACTGCTTATATACACTGCCCAAATACACTGCTTATATACACTGCCAAATACACTGCTTATATACACTGCTCAAATACACTGCTTATATACACTGCCAAATACACTGCTTATATACACTGCCCAAATACACTGCTCATATACACTGCTTATATACACTGCTCAAATACACTGCTTATATAAACTGCTCCAATACACTGCTTATATACACTGCTCAAATACACTGCTTATATGCACTACCCAAATACACTGCTTATATACACTGCGAAATACACTGCTTATATACACTGCCCAAATACACTGCTTATATACATTGCTCAAATACACTGCTTATATAAACTACCCAAATACACTGCTTATATACACTGATCAAATACACTGCTTATATACACTGCTCAAATACACTGCTCAAATACACTGCTTATATACACTGCTCAAATACACTGCTCAAATACACTGATTATATACACTGCTCAAATACACTGCTTATATACACTGCTCAAATACACTGCTTATATAAACTACTCAAATACACTGCTTATATACACTGCTCAAATATACTGCTTATATACACTGCTCAAATACACTGCTTATATACACTGCTCAAATACACTGCTTATATGCACTGCCAAATACACTGCTTATATACACTGCTCAAATACACTGCTTATATACACAACTCAAATACACTGTTTATATACACTGCCCAAATACACTGCTTATGTATATTACACAAATACAATGTTTATATACACTGGCCAAATACACTGCTCAAATACACTGTTTATATACACTACCCAAATACACTGCTTATATACACTACCCAAATACACTGCTTATATACACTGGCCAAATACTGCTTATATACACTACCCAAATACACTGCTTATATACACTGCCAAATACACTGCTTATATACACTGCCCAAATACACTGCTTATATACACTGCCTAAATACACTGCTCATATACACTGCCAAATACACTGCTTATATACACTACTCAAATACACTGCTTATATACACTGCCCAAATACACTGCTTAAATACATTGCTTATATTCATTGCTCAAATACACTGCTTATATACACTGCACAAATATACTGCTTATATACACTGCCAAATACACTGCTTAAATACACTGCTTATATTCACTGCTCAAATACACTACTTATATACACTGCTTAAATACACTGCTTATATTCACTGCTCAAATACACTGCTTATATATACTGCTCAAATACAGTGCTTAAATAAACCGCTCAAATACACTGCTTATATACACTGCTTATATACACGTCCCAAATACACTGCTTTTATACACTACTCAAATACACTGCTTATATACACTGCACAAATACACTGCTTATATACAGTACCCAAATACACTGCTTATATACACTGCCAAATACACTGCTTATATACAATGCCATGTACACTGCTTATATACACTGCCCGAATACACTGCTTATATACACTGCCAAATACACTGCTTATATACACTACCCAAATACACTGCTTATATACACTGCCCAAATACACTACTTATATACACTGCCAAATACACTGCTTATATACACTGCCCAAATACACTGCTTATATATACTGCCAAATACACTGCTTATATACATTACTCAAATACACAGCTTATATACACTGCACAAATACACTGCTTATATAAACTACTCAAATACACTGCTTATATACACTACTCAAATACACTGCTTATATACACTGCACAAATACACTGCTTATATACACTACTCAAATACACTGCTTATATACACTACTCAAATACACTGCTTATATACACTGCCAAATACACTGCTTATATACACTACCCAAATACACTGATCATATACACTGCCCAAATACTCTACTTATATACACTGCCAAATACAATGCTTATATACACTGCCATATACACTGCTTATATACACTGCCCAAATACACTGCTTATATACACTGCCATATACACTGCTTATATACACTGCCCAAATACACTGCTTAATTACACTGCCAAATACACTGCTTATATACACTGCTCAAATACACTACTTATATACACTGCCCAAATACACTGCTTATATACACTGCCAAATACACTGCTTATATACACTGCCCAAATACACTACTTATATACACTGCAAAATACACTGCTTATATACACTGCCCAAATACACTGCTTATATACACTGCCAAATACACTGCTTATATACACTACCCAAATACACTGATTATATACACTGCCCAAATACACTACTTATATACACTGCCAAATATACTGCTCAAAAACACTGCTCAAGAACACTGCTTATATACACTGCTCAAATACACTGCTTATATACACTGCTCAAATGCACTGCTTATATACACTGCTAAAATACACTGCTTATATACACTGCCCAAATACTCTACTTATATACACTGCCAAATACACTGCTTATATACACTGTCATATACACTGCTTATATACACTGCCCGAATACACTGCTTATATACACTGCCAAATACACTGCTTATATACACTACCCAAATACACTGCTTATATACACTGCCCAAATACACTGCTTATATAAACTACCCAAATAAACTGCTTTTATGCACTGTTCAAATACACTGCTTATATACATTTCCCAAATACATTGCTTATATAAACTACCCAAAAACACTTCTTATATACACTGTTCAAATACACTGCTTATATAAACTACCCAAATACACTGCTTATATACACTACCCAAATACACTGCTTATATACATTTCCAAATACACTGCTTATATACACTGCCCAAATACACTGATTATATACACTACCCAAATACACTGCTTATATACACTGTTCAAATACACTGCTTAAATACACTGCCCAAATACACTGATTAAATACAGCTATATTCACTGCTCAAATACACTGCTTATATACACTGCTCAAATACACTGCTTAAATACACCGCTCAAATACACTGCTTATATACACTGCTTATATACACTACCCAAATACACTGCTTATATACACTACCCAAATACACTGCTTATATACACTACTCAAATACACTGCTTATATACACTGCCAAATACACTGCTTATATACACTGCCAAATACACTGCTTATATACACTGCACAAATACACTGCTTATATATATTACTCAAATACACTGCTTATATACACTGCCAAATACACTGCTTATATACACTGCCATATACACTGCTTATATACACTGCCCAAATACACTGCTTATATACACTGCCAAATACACTGCTTATATACACTACCCAAATACACTGCTTATATACACTGCCCAAATACACTACTTATATACACTGCCAAATACACTGCTTATATATACTGCCCAAATACACTGCTTATATACACTGCCATATACACTGATTATATACACTGCCCAAATACACTGCTTATATACACTGCCAAATACACTGCTTATATACACTGCTCAAATACACTGCTTATATACACTGCCGAATATACTGCTTATATACACTGCCCAAATACACTACTTATATACACTGCAAAATACACTGCTTATATACACTGCCCAAATACACTGCTTATATACACTGCTAAATACACTGCTTATATACACTACCCAAATACACTGATTATATACACTGCCCAAATACACTGCTCATATACACTGCTCAAGAACACTGCTTATATACACTGCTCAAATACACTGCTTATATACACTGCTCAAATGCACTGCTTATATACACTGCTCAAATACACTGCTTATATACACTGCCCAAATACTCTACTTATATACACTGCCAAATACACTGCTTATATACACTGCCATATACACTACTTATATACACTGCCCGAATACACTGCTTATATACACTGCCAAATACACTGCTTATATACACTACCCAAATAAACTGCTTATATACACTGCCCAAATACACTGCTTATATACACTGCCAAATACACTGCTTATATACACTACTCAAATACACTGATTATATACACTGCACAAATAAAGTGCTTATATACACTGCCAAATACACTGCTTATATACACTACCCAAATACACTGCTCATATACACTGCCAAATACACTGACTGCTTATATACACTACTCAAATACACTGCTTATATACACTGCCATATACACTGCTTATATACACTGCCCAAATACACTTCTTATATACACTACCCAAATACACTGATTATATACACTGCCCAAATACACTGCTTATATACACTGCCAAATACACTGCTTATATACACTGCTCAAATACACTGCCGAATATACTGCTTATATACACTGCTCAAATACACTGCTCATATACACTGCTTATATACACTGCTCAAATACACTGCTTATATACACTGCTCCAATACACTGCTTATATACACTGCTCAAATACACTGCTTATATACACAACTCAAATACACTGTTTATATACACTGCCCAAATACACTGCTTATGTATATTACGCAAATACACTGTTTATATAAACTGGCCAAATACACTGCTTATATACACTGCTCAAATACACTGCTTATATACACTACTCAAATACAGTGCTTATATACACTACCCAAATACACTGCTTATATACACTGCCAAATACCCTGCCCAAATACACTGCTCAAATACACTGCTTATATACACTACTCAAATACACTGCTTATATACACTGATCAAATACACTGCTCAAATACACTACTTATATACACTGCGCAAATACACTGCTTATATACACTACTCAAATACATTGCTTATATACACTACTCAAATACACTGTTTATATACACTACCCAAATACACTGCTTATATACACTGCTCAAATACACTGCTTATATACACTGCTCAAATACAATGCTTATATACACTGCTCAAATACACTGCTTATATACACTGCCAAATACACTGCTTATATACACTGCCAAATACACTGCTTATATACACTGCCCAAATACACTACTTATATACACTGCCAAATACACTGCTTATATACACTGCCCAAATACACTGCTAATATATACTGCCAAATACACTGCTTATATACACTACTCAAATACACTGCTTATATACACTGCACAAATACACTGCTTAGATACACGACTCAAATACACTGCTTATATACACTACTCAAATATACTGCTTATATACACTGCCAAATACACTGCTTATATACACTACCCAAATACACTGATCATATACACTGCCCAAATACTCTACTTATATACACTGCCAAATACAATGCTTATATAAACTGCCATATAAACTGCTTATATACACTGCCCAAATACACTGCTTATATACACTGCCATATACACTGCTTATATACACTGCCCAAATACACTGCTTATATACACTGCCAAATACACTGCTTAAATACACTGCTCAAATACACTACTTATATACACTGCAAAATTCACTGCTTATATACACTGGCCAAATACACTGCTTATATACACTGCCCAAATACACTGCTTATTTACACTACCCAAATACACTGATTATATACACTGCCCAAATACATTACTTATATACACTGCCAAATACACTGCTCATATACACTGCTCAAGAACACTGCTTATATACACTGCTCAAATACACTGCTTATATACACTGCTCAAATGCACTGCTTATATACACTGCTCAAATACACTGCTTATATACACTGCCCAAATACTCTACTTATATACACTGCCAAATACACTGCTTATATACACTGTCATATACACTGCTTATATACACTGCCCGAATACACTGCCAAATACACTGCTTATATACACTACCCAAATACACTGCTTATATACACTGCCCAAATACACTGCTTATATAAACTACCCAAATAAACTGCTTGTATGCACTGTTCAAATACACTGCTTATATACACTGCCCAAATACATTGCTTATATAAACTACCCAAATACACTTCTTATATACACTGTTCAAATACACTGCTTATATAAACTACCCAAATACACTGCTTATATACACTACCCAAATACACTGCTTATATACATTTCCAAATACACTGCTTATATACACTGCCCAAATACACTGATTATATACACTACCCAAATACACTGCTTATATACACTGTTCAAATACACTGCTTAAATACACTGCCCAAATACACTGATTATATACACTACACAAATGCACTGCTTATATACACTGTTCAAATACACTGCTTAAATAAACTGCTTATATACACTGCTTAAATACACTGCCCAAATACACTGCTTATATACACTACTCAAATACATTGCTTATATACATTGCCAAATACACTGCTTATATATACTGTTCAAATACACTGCTTAAATGCACTGCTTATATACACTGTTCAAATACACTGCTTAAATACACTGCTTATATTCATTGCTCAAATACACTGCGCAAATACACTGCTCATATACACTACTCAAATACACTGCTTATATATACTGCCAAATACACTGCTTATATACACTGTTCAAATACACTGCTTAAATACACTGCTTATATTCACTGCTCAAATACACTGCTTATATACACTGCTCAAATACACTGCTTAAATACACCGCTCAAATACACTGCTTATATACACTGCTTATATACACTACCCAAATACACTGCTTATATACACTACCCAAATACACTGCTTATATACACTACTCAAATACACCCCTTATATACACTGCCAAATACACTGCTTATATACACTGCCAAATACACTGCTTTTATACACTACTCAAATACACTGCTTATATACACTGCACAAATACACTGCTTATATACACTACTCAAATACACTGCTTATATACACTGCCAAATACAATGCTTATACACACTGCCATGTACACTGCTTATATACACTGCCCGAATACACTGCTTATATACACTGCCAAATACACTGCTTATATACACTACCCAAATACACTGCTTATATACACTGCCCAAATACACTACTTATATACACTGCCAAATACACTGCTTATATACACTGCCCAAATACACTGCTTATATATACTGCCAAATACACTGCTTATATACACTACTCAAATACACTGCTTATATACACTGCACAAATACACTGCTTATATACACTACTGAAATACACTGCTTATATATACTACTCAAATACTCTGCTTATATACACTGCCAAATACACTGCTTATATACACTACCCAAATACACTGATCATAAACACTGCCCAATTACTCTACTTATATACACTGCCAAATACAATGCTTATATACACTGCCATATACACTGCTTATATACACTGCCCAAATACACTGCTTATAAACACTGCTATATACACTGATTATATACACTGCCCAAATACACTGCTTATATACACTGCCAAATACACTGCTTATATACACTGCTCAAATACACTGCTTATATACACTGCCAAATACACTGCTTATATACACTGCCCAAATACACTACTTATATACACTGCAAAATACACTGCTTATATACACTGCCCAAATACACTGCTTATATACATTGCCAAATACACTGCTTATATACACTACCCAAATACACTGATTATATACACTGCCCAAATACACTACTTATATACACTGCCAAATACACTGCTCATATACACTGCTCAAGAACAGTGCTTATATACACTGCTCAAATACACTGCTTATATACACTGCTCAAATGCACTGCTTATATACACTGCTCAAATACACTGCTTATATACACTGCCCAAATACTCTACTTATATACACTGCCAAATACACTGCTTATATACACTGCCAAATACACTGCTTATATACACTGCCAAAATACACTGCTTATATACACTACCCAAATACACTGCTTATATACACTGCCCAAATACACTGCTTATATACACTGCCAAAAACACTGCTTATATACATTACTCAAATACACTGATTATATACACTGCACAAATAAAGTGCTTATATACACTGCCAAATACACTGCTTATATACACTACCCAAATACACTGCTCATATACACTGCCAAATACACTGCTTATATACACTGCCATATACACTGCTTATATACACTGCCCAAATACACTGCTTATATACACTACCCAAATACACTGATTATATACACTGCCCAAATACACTGCTTATATACACTGCCAAATACCCTGCCCAAATACACTGCTCAAATACACTGCTCAAATACACTGCTTATATACACTGCTCAAATACACTGCTCATATACACTTCTCAAGTACACTGCTTATATACACTGCTCAAATACACTGCTTATATACACTGCTCAAATACACTGCTTATATACACTGCTCAAATACACTGCTCATATACACTGCTCAAGTACACTGCTTATATACACTGCTCAAATACATTGCTTATATACACTGCTCAAATACACTGCTTATATACACTGCTCAAATACACTGCTTATATACACAACTCAAATACACTGTTTATATACACTGCCCAAATACACTGCTTATGTATATTACGCAAATACACTGTTTATATAAACTGACCAAATACACTGCTTATATACACTACCCTAATACACTGCTTATATATACACTACCCAAATACAATCCTTATATACACTGCCAAATACCCTGCCCAAATACACTGCTCAAATACACTGCTTATATACACTGTTCAAATACACTGCTTATATACACTGATCAAATACACTGCTCAAATACACTACTTATAAACACTGCGCAAATACACTGCTTATATACACTACTCAAATACATTGCTTATATACACTACTCAAATACACTGTTTATATACACTACCCAAATACACTGCTTATATACACTGCTCAAATACACTGCTTATATACACTGCTAAAATACAATGCTTATATACACTGCTCAAATACACTGCTTATATACACTGCTCAAATACACTGATTATATACACTACTCAAATACACTGCTTATATACACTGCCAAAGACACTGCTTATATACACTGCCCAAATACACTACTTATATACACTGACAAATACACTGCTCATATACACTGATCAAGTACACTGCTTATATACACTGCCAAATACACTGCTTATATACACTGCCCAAATACACTACTTATATACACTGCCAAATTCACTGCTTATATACAGTGCCCAAATATATTGCTTATATACACTGCCAAATACACTGCTTATATACACTACCCAATAACACTGCTTATATACACTGCCCAAATACACTGCTTATGTATATTACACAATTACCCTGTTTATATAAACTGGCCAAATACACTGCTTATATACACTGCTCAAATACACTGTTATATACACAACTCAAATACACTGCTCAAATACACTACTTATATACACTACGCAAATACACTGTTTATATACACTACTCAAATACACTGTTTATATACACTACCCAAATACACTGCTTATATACACTACACTAATACACTGCTTATATACACTGCTCAAATACAATGCTTATATACACTGCTCAAATACTCTGCTTATATACACTACTCAAATACACTGCTTATATACACTACCCAAATACACTGCTTATATACACTGCCCAAATACACTGCTTATGTATATTACACAATTACCCTGTTTATATAAACTGGCCAAATACACTGCTTATATACACTGCTCAAATACACTGTTATATACACAACTCAACTACACAGTTTATATACACTGCCCAAATACACTGCTTATGTATATTACACAAATACACTGCTTATATACACTACCCAAATACAGTGCTTATATACACTGCCAAATACACTGCCCAAATACACTGCTCAAATACACTGCTTATATACACTGCTCAAATACACTGCTTATATACACTGATCAAATACACTGCTCAAATACACTACTTATATACACTACGCAAATACACTGCTTATATACACTACTCAAATACACTGTTTATATACATTACCCAAATACACTGCTTATATACACTACCCTAATACACTGCTTATATACACTGCTCAAATACAATCCTTATATACACTGCTCAAATACTCTGCTTATATACACTACTCAAATACACTGCTTATATACACTACTCAAATACACAGCTTATATATATTGCCAAATACAATGCTTATATACACTACCCAAATACACTGCTCATATACACTGCCAAATACACTGCTTATATACACTACTCAAATACACTGCTTATATACACTGCCATATACACTGCTTATATACACTACCCTAATAAACTGCTCATATACACTACTCAAATACACTGCTTATATACACTGCCAAATACACTGCTTATATACACTGTTCAAATACACTGCTTAAAACACTGCTTATATTCACTGCTCAAATACACTGCTTATATACACTGCTCAAATACACTGCTTAAATACACCGCTCAAATACACTGCTTATATACACTGCTTATATACACTACCCAAATACACTGCTTATATACACTACCCAAATACACTGCTTATGTACACTACTCAAATACACTGCTTATATACACTGCCAAATACACTGCTTATATACACTGCCAAATACACTGCTTTTATACACTACTCAAATACACTGCTTATATACACTGCCAAATACACTGCTTATATACACTGCCATATACACTGCTTATATACACTGCACAAATACACTGCTTATATACACTACTCAAATACACTGCTTATATACACTACTCAAATACACTGCTTATATGCATTGCCAAATACACTGCTTATATACACTACCCAAATACACTGCTCATATACACTGCCAAATACACTTCGTATATACACTACTCAAATACACTGCTTATATACACTGCCATATACACTGCGTATATACACTACCGTAATACACTGCTTATATACACTACTAAAATACAATGCTTATATACTCTGCCATATACACTGCTTATATACACTGCCCAAATACAGTGATTATATACACTGCCATATACACTGCTTATATACACTGCCCAAATAATCTGCTTATATACACTGCTTATATACACTACCCAAATACACTGCTTATATACACTGCAAAATACACTGCTTATATACACTGCCCAAATAAACTGATTATATACACTGCCCAAATACACTACTTATATACACTGCCAAATACACTGCTCATATACACTGCTCAAGTACAGTGCTTATATACACTGCGCAAATACACTGCTTATATACATTGCTCAAATACACTGCTTATATACACTGCTCAAATACACTGCTTATATACACAACTCAAATATACTGTTTATATACACTGCCCAAATACACTGCTTATGTATATTAAGCAAATACACTGTTTATATAAACTGGCCAAATACACTGCTTATATACACTGCTCAAATACACTGCTTATATACACTACCCAAATACACTGCTTATATACACTACCCAAATACACTGCTTATATACACTGCCAAATACCCTGCCCAAATACACTGCTCAAATACACTGCTTATATACACTGCTCAAATACACTGCTTATATACACTGATCAAATACACTGCTCAAATACACCACTTATATACACTACGCAAATACACTGCTTATATACACTACTCAAATACATTGCTTATATACACTACTCAAATACACTGTTTATATACACTACCCAAATACACTGCTTATATACACTGCTCAAATACACTACTTATATACACTACTCAAATACACTGCTTATATACACTACTCAAATACACTGCTTATATACACTGCCAAATACACTGCTTATATACACTACCCAAATACACTGCTTATATACACTACTCAAATACAGTGCTTATATGCAATGCCATATACATTGCGTATATATACTACCCTAATACACTGTTTATATACACTACTCAAATACACTGCATATATACACTGCCCAAATACACTGCTTATATACACTGCCCAAATACTCTACTTATATACACTGCCAAATACAATGCTTATATACACTGCCATATACACTGCTTATATACACTGCCCAAATACACTGCTTATATACACTGCCATATACACTGCTTATATACACTGCCCAAATACACTGCTTATATACAATGCCAAATACACTGCTTATATACACTGTTCAAATACACTACTTATATACACTACGCAAATACACTGCTTATATACACTACTCAAATACATTGCTTATATACACTACTCAAATACACTGTTTATATACACTACCCAAATACACTGCTTATATACACTGCTCAAATACACTGCTTATATACACTGCTCAAATACAATGCTTATATACACTGCCCAAATACTCTACTTATATACACTGCCTAATACACTGCTTATATACACTGTCATATACACTGCTTATATACACTTCCCGAATACACTGCTTATATACACTGCCAAATACACTGCTTATATACACTACCCAAATACATTGCTTATATACACTGCCAAATACACTGCTTATATACACTGCCAAATACACTGCTTATATACACTGCCCAAATACACTATTTATATACACTGCCAAATACACTGCTCATATACACTGATCAAGTACACTGCTTATATACACTGCCAAATACACTGCTTATATACACTGCCCAAATACACTACTTATATACACTGCCAAATTCACTGCTTATATACAGTGCCCAAATACATTGCTTATATACACTGCCAAATACACTGCTTATATACACTACCCAAATACACTGCTTATATACACTGCCCAAATACACTGCTTATGTATATTACACAATTACACTGTTTATATAAACTGGCCAAATACACTGCTTATATACACTGCTCAAATACACTGCTTATATACACAACTCAAATACAATGTTTATATACACTGCCCAAATAAACTGCTTATGTATATTACACAAATACACTTCTTATATACACTACCCAAATACACTGCTTATATACACTGCCAAATACACTGCCAAAATACACTGCTCATATACACTGCTTATATACACTGCTCAAATACACTGCTTATATACACTGATCAAATACACTGCTCAAATACACTACTTATATACACTACGCAAATACACTGCTTATATACACTACCCAAATACACTGCTTATATACACTACCCTAATACACTGCTTATATACACTGCTCAAATACAATGCTTATATACACTGCTCAAATACTCTGCTTATATACACTGCTCAAATACACTGCTTATATACACTACTCAAATACACTGCTTATATACACTACTCAAATACACTGCTTATATACACTGCCAAATACACTGCTTATATACACTACCCAAATACACTGCTCATATACACTTCCAAATACACTGCTTATATACACTACTCAAATACACTGCTTATATACACTGCCATAAACACTGCTTATATACACTACCCTAATAAACTGCTCATATACACTATTCAAATACACTGCTTATATACACTGCCAAATACACTGCTTATATACACTGTTCAAATACACTGCTTAAATACACTGCTTATATTCACTGCTCAAATAAACAGCTTATATACACTGCTCAAATACACTGCTTAATTACACCGCTCAAATACACTGCTTATATACACTGCTTATATACACTACCCAAATACACTGCTTATATACACTACCCAAATACACTGCTTATATACACTACTCAAATACACTGCTTATATACACTGCCAAATACACTGCTTATATACACTGCTCAAATACAATGCTTATATACACTGCTCAAATACACTGCTTATATACACTGCTCAAATACACTGATTATATACACTACTCAAATAAACTGCTTATATACACTACTCAAATACACTGCTTATATACACTGCCAAATACACTGCTTATATACACTACCCAAATACACTGCTCATATACACTGCCAAATACACTGCTTATATACACTACTCAAATACACTGCTTATATACACTGCCAATACACTGCTTATATACACTGCCCTAATACACTGCTTATATACACTACTCAAATACACTGCTTATATACACTGCCCAAATACACTGCTTATATACACTGCCCAAATACACTGCTTATATACACTGCCAAATACACTGCTATAACCCAACACTGCTTATATACACTGCCAAATACACTGCTTATATACACTGCCAAATACACTGCTTATATACACTGCCCAAATACACTACTTATATACACTGCCAAATACACTGCTCATATACACTGATCAAGTACACTGCTTATATACACTCTCAAATACACTGCTTATATACACTGCCCAAATACACTACTTATATACACTGAAATTCACTGCTTATATACAGTGACCAAATACATTGCTTATATACACTGCCAAATACACTGCTTATATACACTACCCAAATACACTGCTTATATACACTGCCCAAATACACTGCTTATGTATATTACACAATTACACTGTTTATATAAACTGGCCAAATACACTGCTTATATACACTACTCAAATACACTGCTTATATACACAACTCAAATACACTGTTTATATACACTGCCCAAATACACTGCTTATGTATATTACACAAATACACTGCTTATATACACTACCCAAATACACTGCTTATATACACTGCCAAATACACTGCCCAAATACACTGCTCATATACACTGCTTATATACACTGCTCAAATACACTGCTTATATACACTGATCAAATACACTGCTCAAAAACTCTACTTATATACACTACGCAAATACACTGCTTATATACACTACCCAAATACACCGCTTATATACACTACCCTAATACACTGTTTATATAAACTGGCCAAATACACTGCTTATATACACTGCTCAAATACACTGCTTATATACACAACTCAAATACACTGTTTATATACACTGCCCAAATACACTGCTTATGTATATTACACAAATACACTGCTTATATACACTACCCAAATACACTGCTTATATACACTGCCAAATACACTGCCCAAATACACTGCTCATATACACTGCTTATATACACTGCTCAAATACACTGCTTATATACACTGATCAAATACACTGCTCAAATACACTACTTATATACACTACGCAAATACACTGCTTATATACACTACCCAAATACACTGCTTATATACACTACCCTAATACACTGCTTATATACACTGCTCAAATACAATGCTTTATACACTGCTCAAATACTGCTTAATACATGCTCAAATACACTGCTTATATACACTACTCAAATACACTGCTATATACACTACTCAATACGCTATATACACTGCCAAATACACTGCTTATATACATACCCAAATACACTGCTATATACACTTCAAATACACTGTATATACACTCAAATACACTGTTATATAATAAACTGCTTATATACACTCCAAATACACTGCTTATATACACTGCTCAAATACACTGCTTATATACACTGCCAAATACACTGCTTATATACACTGCTCAAATACACTGCTTATATACACTACACAAATACACTGCTTATATACACTGCTCAAATACACTGCTTAAATACACCGCTCAAATACACTGCTTATATACACTGCTTATATACACTACCCAAATACACTGCTTATATACACTACCCAAATACACTGCTTATATACACTACTCAAATACACTGCTTATATACACTGCCAAATACACTGCTTATATACACTGCTCAAATACAATGCTTATATACACTGCTCAAATACACTGCTTATATACACTGCTCAAATACACTGATTATATACACTACTCAAATAAACTGCTTATATACACTACTCAAATACACTGCTTATATACACTGCCAAATACACTGCTTATATACACTACCCAAATACACTGCTCATATACACTGCCAAATACACTGCTTATATACACTACTCAAATACACTGCTTATATACACTGCCATATACACTGCTTATATACACTGCCCTAATACACTGCTTATATACACTACTCAAATACACTGCTTATATACACTGCCCAAATACACTGCTTATATACACTTCCCAAATACTCTACTTATATACACTGCCAAATACACTGCTTATATACACTGCTCAAATACACTGCTTATATACACTGCCAAATACACTGCTTATATACACTGCCAAATACACTGCTTATATACACTGCCCAAATACACTACTTATATACACTGCCAAATACACTGCTCATATACACTGATCAAGTACACTGCTTATATACACTGTCAAATACACTGCTTATATACACTGCCCAAATACACTACTTATATACACTGCTAAATTCACTGCTTATATACAGTGACCAAATACATTGCTTATATACACTGCCAAATACACTGCTTATATACACTACCCAAATACACTGCTTATATACACTGCCCAAATACACTGCTTATGTATATTACACAATTACACTGTTTATATAAACTGGCCAAATACACTGCCTATATACACTACTCAAATACACTGCTTATATACACAACTCAAATACACTGTTTATATACACTGCCCAAATACACTGCTTATGTATATTACACAAATACACTGCTTATATACACTACCCAAATACACTGCTTATATACACTGCCAAATACACTGCCCAAATACACTGCTCATATACACTGCTTATATACACTGCTCAAATACACTGCTTATATACACTGATCAAATACACTGCTCAAAAACTCTACTTATATACACTACGCAAATACACTGCTTATATACACTACCCAAATACACCGCTTATATACACTACCCTAATACACTGCTTATATACACTGCTCAAATACAATGCTTATATACACTGCTCAAATACTCTGCGTATATACACTGCTCAAATACACTGCTTATATACACTACTCAAATACACTGCTTATATACACTGCCATATACACTGCTTATATACACTACCCTAATAAACTGCTCATATACACTACTCAAATACACTGCTTATATACACTGCCAAATACACTGCTTATATACACTGTTCAAATACACTGCTTAAATACACTGCTTATATTCACTGCTCAAATACACTGCTTATATACACTGCTCAAATACACTGCTTAAATACACTACTTATATACACTACGCAAATACACTGCTTATATACACTACTCAAATACATTGCTTATATACACTACTCAAATACA
>JABXNX010000056.1:51627-71466 GCA_014843695.1 Archivesica marissinica | reverse complement strand
TACACTGCCAAATACACTGTTTATATACACTGCCAAATACACTGCTTATATACACTGCCAAATACACTGCTTATATACACTACTCAAATACACTGCTTATATGCACTGCGATATACATTGCGTATATACACTACCCTAATACACTGTTTATATACACTACTCAAATACACTGCTTATATACACTGCCCAAATACACTGCTTATATACACTGCCCAAATACTCTACTTATATACACTGCCAAATACAATGCTTATATACACTGCCATATACACTGCTTATATACACTGCCCAAATACAATGCTTATATACACTGCTCAAATACACTGCTTATATACACAACTCAAATACACTGTTTATATACACTGCCCAAATACACTGCTTATGTATATTACACAAATACACTGCTTATATACATTGCCAAATACCTGCTTATATACACTGCCAAATACACTGCTTATATACACTACTCAAATACACTGCTTATATACACTGCTCAAATACACTGCTTATATACACTGCTCTATACCAAATACACTGCTTATATACACTGCCCAAATACACTGCTTATATACACTGCTAAATACACTGCTTATATACACTGCCAAATACACTGCTTATATACACTGCTCAAATACACTGCTTATATACACTGCCCAAATACACTGCTTATATACACTGCCCAAATACACTGATTATATACACTGCCCAAATACACTACTGATGTACATAGCCCAAATAAACTGCTCATATACACTGCCAAATACACTGCTTATATACACTGCCAAACACACTGCTTATATACACTACTCAAATACACTGTTTTTATACACTGCCCAAATACACTGCTTATATACACTACTCAAATACACTGCTTAAATACACTGCCCAAATACACTGCTCAAATACACTACTGATGTACATAGCCCAAATACACTGCTCATATACACTGCCAAATACACTGATTATATACACTACTCAAATACACTGCTTATATACACTGCCCAAATACACTACTGATGTACATAGCCCAAATACACTGCTTATATACACTGCCTAATACACTGCTTATATACACTGCCAAATACACTGCTTATATACACTACTCAAATACACTGCTTATATACACTGCCCAAATACACTGCTTATATACACTACTCAAATACACTGCTTATATGCACTGCCCAAATACACTACCCAAATACACTACTGATGTACATAGCCCAAATACACTGCTTATATACACTGCCCAAATACACTGCTTATATACACTGCTCAAATACACTGCTTATATAAACTACCCAAATAAACTGCTTTTATGCACTGTTCAAATACACTGCTTATATACACTGCCCAAATACATTGCTTATATACACTACCCAAATAACTTCTTATATACACTGTTCAAATACACTGCTTATATACACTACCTAAATACACTGCTTATATACACTGCCAAATACACTGCTTATATACACTGCCCAAATACACTGATTATATACACTACCCAAATACACTGCTTATATACACTGTTCAAATACACTGCTTAAATACACTGCCCAAATACACTGATTATATACACTACACAAATACACTGCGTATATACACTGTTCAAATACACTGCTTAAATACACTACTTATATTCATTGCTCAAATACACTGCCCAAATACACTGCTCATATACACTACTCAAATACACTGCTTATATACAATGCCAAATACACTGCTTATATACACTGTTCAAATACACTGCTTAAATACACTGCTTATATTCACTGCTCAAATACACTGCTTATATACACTGCTCAAATACACTACTTAAATACACCGCTCAAATACACTGCTTATATACACTGCTTATATACACTCCCCAAATACACTGCTTATATACACTACCCAAATACACTGCTTTTATTCACTACTCAAATACACTGCTTATATACACTGCACAAATACACTGCTTATATACACTACTCAAATACACTGCTTATATACACTGCTCAAATACATTACTCAAATACACTGCTTATATACACTGCCTAAATACACTGATTATATACACTACCCAAATACACTGCTTATATACACTGTTCAAATACACTGCTTAAATACACTGCCCAAATACACTGATTATATACACTACACAAATACACTGCTTATATAAACTGTTCAAATACACTGCTTAAATACACTTCTTATATTCCTTGCTCAAATACACTGCACAAATACACTGCTCATATACACTACTCAAATACACTGCTTATATACACTGCCAAATACACTGCTTATATACACTGTTCAAATACACTGCTTAAATACACTGCTTATATTCACTGCTCAAATACACAGCGCATATACACTGCTCAAATACATTGCTTAAATACACCGCTCAAATACACTGCTTATATACACTGCTTATATACACTACCCAAATACACTGCTTATATACACTACCCAAATACACTGCTTATATACACTACTCAAATACACTGCTTATATACACTGCCAAATACATTGCTTATATACACTGCCAAATACACTGCTTTTATTCACTACTCAAATACACTGCTTATATACACTACTCAAATACACTGCTTTGCTTATATACACTGCCAAATACACTGCTTATATACACTACTCAAATACACTGCTTATATACACTGCCCAAATAAACTGATTATATACACTGCCAAATACAATGCTTATATAAACTGCCATATACACTGCTTATATACACAGCCCAAATACACTGTTTATATACACTGCCATATACACTGCTTATATACACTGCCCAAATACACTACTTATATACACTGCCAAATACACTGCTTATATACACTACCCAAATACACTGCTTATATACACTGCAAAATACACTGCTTATATACACTGTTCAAATACACTGCTTAAATACACTGCTTATATTCACTGCTCAAATACACTGCTTATATACACTGCTCAAATACACTGCTTAAATACACTGCTCAAATACACTGCTTATATACACTACCCAAATACACGGCTTATATACACTACCCAAATACACTGCTTATATACACTGCCAAATACACTGCCCAAATACACTGCTCAAATACACTGCTTATATACACTGCTCAAATACACTGCTTATATACACTGATCAAATACACTGCTCAAATACACTACTTATATACAATACGCAAATACACTGCTTATATACACTACTCAAATACATTGCTTATATACACTACTCAAATACACTGTTTATATACACTACCCAAATACACTGGCCAAATACACTGCTTATATACACTGCTCAAATATAATGCTTATATACACTGCTCAAATACACTGCTTATATACACTACCCAAATACACTGCTTATATACACTGCCAAATACCCTGCCCAAATACACTGCTCAAATACACTGCTTATATACACTGCTCAAATACACTGCTTATATACACTACCCTAATACACTGCTTATATACACTGCTCAAATACAATGCTTATATACACTGCTCAAATACTCTGCTTATATACACTGCTCAAATACACTGCTTATATACACTACTCAAATACACTGCTTATATACATTGCCAAATACACTGCTTATATACACTACCCAAATACACTTCTCATATACACTGCCAAATAAACTGCTTATATACACTACTCAAATACACTGCTTATATACACTGCCATATACACTGCTTATATACACTACCCTAATAAACTGCTCATATACACTACTCAAATACACTGCTTATATACACTGCCAAATACACTGCTTATATAAACTGTTCAAATACACTGCTTAAATACACTGCTAATATTCACTGCTCAAATACACTGCTTATATACACTGCTCAAATACACTGCTTAAATACACCGCTCAAATACACTGCTTATATACACTGCTTATATACACTACCCAAATACACTGCTTATATACACTACCCAAATACACTGCTTATATACACTACTCAAATACACTGCTTATATACACTGCCAAATACACTCCTTATATACACTGCCAAATACACTGCTTTTATACACTACTCAAATACACTGCATATATACACTGCACAAATACACTGCTTATATACACTACTCAAATACACTGCTTATATACACTGCCAAATACACTGCTTAAAAACACTGCCATATACACTGCTTATATACACTGCCCGAATACACTGCTTATATACACTGCCAAATACACTGCTTATATAAACTGCCCAAATACACTGCTTATATACACTGCCAAATACACTGCTTATATACACTACTCAAATACACTGCTTATATACACTGCACAAATACACTGCTTATATACACTACTCAAATACACTGCTTATATACACTACTCAAATACACTGCTTATATACACTGCCAAATACACTGCTTATATACACTACCCAAATACACTGCTCATATACACTGCCAAATACACTGCTTATATACACTACTCAAATACACTGCTTATATACACTGCCATATACACTGCTTATATACACTACCCTAATACACTGCTTATATACACTACTCAAATACACTGCTTATATACACTGCCCAAATAAACTGATTATATACACTGCCAAATACAATGCTTATATAAACTGCCATATACACTGCTTATATACACTGCCCAAATACACTGCTTATATACACTGCCAAATACACTGCTTATATACACTGCCCAAATACACTGCTTATATACACTGCCAAATACACTGCTTATATACACTACCCAAATACACTGCTTATATACACTGCACAAATACACTGCTTATATACACTGTTCAAATACACTGCTTATGTATATTCACAAATACACTGCTTATATACACTGCTCAAATACACTGCTTATATACACTGCTCAAATACACTGCTTATATACACTACCCAAATACACTGCTTATATACACTACCCAAATACACTGCTTATATACACTACCCAAATACACTGCTTATATACACTACTCAAATACACTGCTTATATACACTGCCAAATACACTGCTTATATACACTGCCAAATACACTGCTTTTATACACTACTCAAATACACTGCTTATATACACTGCTCAAATACACTGCTTATATACACTACTCAAATACACTGCTTATATACACTGCCAAATACACTGCTTATATACACTGCCAATACACTGCTTATATACACTGCCCAATACACTGCTTATATACACTCCAATACACTGCTTATATACACTGCCCAAATACACTGCTTATATACACTGCCAAATACACTGCTTATATACACTACTCAAATACACTGCTTATATACACTGCACAAATACACTGCTTATATACACTACTCAAATACACTGCTTATATACACTACTCAAATACACTGCTTATATACACTGCCAAATACACTGCTTATATACACTACCCAAATACACTGCTCATATACACTGCCAAATACACTGCTTATATACACTACTCAAATACACTGCTTATATACACTGCCATATACACTGCGTATATACACTACCCTAATACACTGCTTATATACACTACTCAAATACACTGCTTATATATACTGCCCAAATAAACTGATTATATACACTGCCAAATACAATGCTTATATAAACTGCCATATACACTGCTTATATACACTGCCCAAATACACTGCTTATATACACTGCCATATACACTGCTTATATACACTGCCCAAATACACTACTTATATACACTGCCAAATACACTGCTTATATACACTACCCAAATACACTGCTTATATACACTGTAAAATACACTGCTTATAAACACTGTTCAAATACACTGCTTAAATACACTGCTTATATTCACTGCTCAAATACACTGCTTATATACACTACCAAAATACACGGCTTATATACACTACCCAAATACACTGCTTATATACACTGCCAAATACCCTGCCCAAATACACTGCTCAAATACACTGCTTATATACACTGCTCAAATACACTGCTTATATACACTGATCAAATACACTGCTCAAATACACTACTTATATACACTACGTAAATACACTGCTTATATACACTACTCAAATACATTGCTTATATACACTACTCAAATACACTGTTTATATACACTACCCAAATACACTGGCCAAATACACTGCTTATATACACTGCTCAAATATAATGCTTATATACACTGCTCAAATACACTGCTTATATACACTGCTCAAATACAGTGCTTATATATACTACTCAAATACACTGCTTATATACACTACTCAAATACACTGCGTATATACACTACCCTAATACACTGTTTATATACACTACTCAAATACACTGCTTATATACACTGCCAAAATACACTGCTTATATACACTGCCCAAATACTCTACTTATATACACTGCCAAATACAATACTTTTATAAACTGCCATATACACTGCTTATATACACTGCCCAAATACACTGCTTATATACACTGCCATATACACTGCTTATATACACTGCCCAAATACACTGCTTATATACACTGCCAAATACACTGCTTATATACACTGCTCAAATACACTACTTATATACACTACGCAAATACACTGCTTATATACACTACTCAAATACATTGCTTATATACACTACTCAAATACACTGTTTATATACACTACCCAAATACACTGCTTATATACACTGCTTAAATACACTGCTTATATACACTGCTCAAATACAATGCTTATATACACTGCTCAAATACACTGCTTATATACACTGCTCAAATACACTGCTTATATACACTACTCAAATACACTGCTTATATACACTACTCAAATACACTGCTTATATACACTGCCAATTACACTGCTTATATACACTACCCAAATACACTGCTCATATACACTGCCAAATACACTGCTTATATACACTACTCAAATACACTGCTTATATACACTGCCATATACACTGCTTATATACACTACCCTAATACACTGTTTATATACATTACTCAAATACACTGCTTATATACACTGCCCAAATACACTGCTTATATACACTGCCCAAATACACTGCTTATATACACTACTCAAATACACTGCTTATATACACTACGCAAATACACTGCTTATATACACTACTCAAATACATTGCTTATATACACTACTCAAATACACTGTTTATATACACTACCCAAATACACTGCTTATATACACTGCTCAAATACACTGCTTATATACACTGCTCAAATACAATGCTTATATACACTGCTCAAATACACTGCTTATATACACTGCCTAAATACACTGCTTATATACATTACTCAAATACACTGCTTATATACACTACTCAAATACATTGCTTATATACACTGCCCAAATACACTGCTTATATACACTGCCCAAATACACTGCTTATATACACTACTCAAATAAACTGCTTATATACACTGCCAAATACATTGCTTTTATACACTACTCAAATACACTGCTTATATACACTACCCAAATACACTGCTTATATACACTGCCCAAATACACTGCTTATATACACTGCCCAAATACACTGCTTATATACACTGCCAAACACACTGCTTATATACACTGCTCAAATACACTGCTTATATAAACTACCAAAATAAACTGCTTTTATGCACTGTTCAAATACACTGCTTATATACACTGCCCAAATACATTGCTTATATAAACTACCCAAATAAACTTCTTATATACACTGTTCAAATACACTGCTTATATACACTACCTAAATACACTGCTTATATACACTGCCAAATACACTGCTTATATACACTGCCCAAATACACTGATTATATACACTACCCAAATACACTGCTTATATACACTGTTCAAATACACTGCTTAAATACACTGCCCAAATACACTGATTATATACACTACACAAATACACTGCGTATATACACTGTTCAAATACACTGCTTAAATACACTACTTATATTCATTGCTCAAATACACTGCCCAAATACACTGCTCATATACACTACTCAAATACACTGCTTATATACAATGCCAAATACACTGCTTATATACACTGTTCAAATACACTGCTTAAATACACTGCTTATATTCACTGCTCAAATACACTGCTTATATACACTGCTCAAATACACTACTTAAATACACCGCTCAAATACACTGCTTATATACACTGCTTATATACACTCCCCAAATACACTGCTTATATACACTACCCAAATACACTGCTTATATACACTACTCAAATACACTGCTTATATACACTGCTAAATACATTGCTTATATACACTGCCAAATACACTGCTTTTATTCACTACTCAAATACACTGCTTATATACACTGCACAAATACACTGCTTATATACACTACTCAAATACACTGCTTATATACACTGCTCAAATACATTACTCAAATACACTGCTTATATACACTGCCTAAATACACTGATTATATACACTACCCAAATACACTGCTTATATACACTGTTCAAATACACTGCTTAAATACACTGCCCAAATACACTGATTATATACACTACACAAATACACTGCTTATATACACTGTTCAAATACACTGCTTAAATACACTGCTTATATTCAGTGCTCAAATACACTGCCCAAATACACTGCTCATATACACTACTCAAATACACTGTTTATATACACTGCCAAATACACTGCTTATATACACTGTTCAAATACACTGCTTAAATACACTGCTTATATTCACTGCTCAAATACACTGCGCATATACACTGCTCAAATACACTGCTTAAATACACCGCTCAAATACACTGCTTATATACACTGCTTATATACACTACCCAAATACACTGCTTATATACACTACCCAAATACACTGCTTATATACACTACTCAAATACACTGCTTATATACACTGCCAAATACATTGCTTATATACACTGCCAAATACAATACTTTTATACACTGCCATATACACTGCTTATATACACTGCCCAAATACACTGCTTATATACACTGCCATATACACTGCTTATATACACTGCCCAAATACACTGCTTATATACACTGCCAAATACACTGCTTATATACACTGCTCAAATACACTACTTATATACACTACGCAAATACACTGCTTATATACACTACTCAAATACATTGCTTATATACACTACTCAAATACACTGCTTATATACACTACTCAAATACACTGCTTATATACACTGCCAAATACACTGCTTATATACACTACCCAAATACACTGCTCATATACACTGCCAAATACACTGCTTATATACACTACTCAAATACACTGCTTATATACACTGCCATATACACTGCGTATATACACTACCCTAATACACTGTTTATATACATTACTCAAATACACTGCTTATATACACTGCCCAAATACACTGCTTATATACACTGCCCAAATACACTGCTTATATACACTACTCAAATACATTGCTTATATACACTACGCAAATACACTGCTTATATACACTATTCAAATACATTGCTTATATACACTACTCAAATACACTGTTTATATACACTACCCAAATACACTGCTTATATACACTGCTCAAATACACTGCTTATATACACTGCTCAAATACACTGCTTATATACACTGCTCAAATACACTGCTTATATACACTGCCTAAATACACTGCTTATATACATTACTCAAATACACTGCTTATATACACTACTCAAATACACTGCTTATATACACTGCCCAAATACACTGCTTATATACACTGCCCAAATACACTGCTTATATACACTACTCAAATACACTGCTTATATACACTGCCAAATACACTGCTTTTATACACTGCTCAAATACACTGCTTATATACACTACCCAAATACACTGCTTATATACACTGCCCAAATACACTGCTTATATACACTGCCCAAATACACTGCTTATATACACTGCCAAATACACTGCTTATATACACTGCTCAAATACACTGCTTATATAAACTACCAAAATAAACTGCTTTTATGCACTGTTCAAATACACTGCTTATATACACTGCCCAAATACATTGCTTATATAAACTACCCAAATAAACTTCTTATATACACTGTTCAAATACACTGCTTATATACACTGCCCAAATACACTGCTTATATACACTGCCAAATACACTGCTTATATACACTGCCAAATACACTGCTTATATACACTGCCCAAATACACTGCTTATATACACTGCCAAATACACTGCTTATATACACTACCCAAATACACTGCTTATATACACTGCTCAAATACACTGCTTATATACACTGCCAAATACACTGCTTATATACACTGCCAAATACACTGCTTATATCACTCAAATACACTGCTTATATACACTGCTCAAATACACTGCTATTGTTATATACACTGCTCAAATACACTGCTTATATACTGCTCAAATACACTGCTTATATACACTGCTCAAATACACTGCTTATACACTACCCAAATACACTGCTTATATACACTACCCAAATACACTGCTTATATACACTACTCAAATACACTGCTTATATACACTGCCAAATACACTGCTTATATACACTGCCAAATACACTGCTTTTATACACTACTCAAATACACTGCTTATATACACTGCACAAATACACTGCTTATATACACTACTCAAATACACTGCTTATATACACTGCCAAATACACTGCTTATAAACACTGCCATATACACTGCTTATATACACTGCCCGAATACACTGCTTATATACACTGCCAAATACACTGCTTATATAAACTGCCCAAATACACTGCTTATATACACTGCCAAATACACTGCTTATATACACTACTCAAATACACTGCTTATATACACTGCACAAATACACTGCTTATATACACTACTCAAATACACTGCTTATATACACTACTCAAATACACTGCTTATATACACTGCCAAATACACTGCTTATATACACTACCCAAATACACTGATCATATACACTGCCAAATACACTGCTTATATACACTACTCAAATACACTGCTTATATACACTGCCATATACACTGCGTATATACACTACCCTAATACACTGCTTATATACACTACTCAAATACACTGCTTATATATACTGCCCAAATAAACTGATTATATACACTGCCAAATACAATGCTTATATAAACTGCCATATACACTGCTTATATACACTGCCCAAATACACTGCTTATATACACTGCCATATACACTGCTTATATACACTGCCCAAATACACTACTTATATACACTGCCAAATACACTGCTTATATACACTACCCAAATACACTGCTTATATACACTGCAAAATACACTGCTTATATACACTGTTCAAATACACTGCTTAAATACACTGCTTATATTCACTGCTCAAATACACTGCTTATATACACTACCCAAATACACTGCTTATATACACTACCCAAATACACTGCTTATATACACTGCCAAATACCCTGCCCAAATACACTGCTCAAATACACTGCTTATATACACTGCTCAAATACACTGCTTATATACACTGATCAAATACACTGCTCAAATACACTACTTATATACACTGCGCAAATACACTGCTTATATACACTACTCAAATACATTGCTTATATACACTACTCAAATACACTGTTTATATACACTACCCAAATACACTGGCCAAATACACTGCTTATATACACTGCTCAAATACACTGCTTATATACACTGCCAAATACACTGCTTATATACACTGCTCAAATACACTGCTTATATACACTGCCAAATACACTGCTTATATACACTACTCAAATACACTGCTTATATACACTTAATACACTGCTTATATACACTGTTCAAATACACTGCTTAAATACACTGCTTATATACACTGCTCAAATACACTGCTTATATACACTACCCAAATACACTGCTTATATACACTGCCCAAATACACTGCTTATATACACTGCCAAATACACTGCTTATATACACTGCTCAAATACACTGCTTATATACACTGCTCAAATACACTGCTTATATACACTGCTCAAATACACTGCTCAAATACACTGCTTATATACACTGCGCAAATACACTGCTTATATACACTACTCAAATACATTGCTTATATACACTACTCAAATACACTGTTTATATACACTACCCAAATACACTGGCCAAATACACTGCTTATATACACTGCTCAAATACAATGCTTATATACACTGCTCAAATACACTGCTTATATACACTGCTCAAATACACTGCTTATATATACTACTCAAATACACTGCTTATATACACTACTCAAATACACTGCTTATATACACTACCCTAATACACTGTTTATATACACTACTCAAATACACTGCTTATATACACTGCCAAAATACACTGCTTATATACACTGCCCAAATACTCTACTTATATACACTGCCAAATACAATACTTTTATAAACTGCCATATACACTGCTTATATACACTGCCCAAATACACTGCTTATATACACTGCCATATACACTGCTTATATACACTGCCCAAATACACTGCTTATATACACTGCCAAATACACTGCTTATATACACTGCTCAAATACACTACTTATATACACTACGCAAATACACTGCTTATATACACTACTCAAATACATTGCTTATATACACTACTCAAATACACTGTTTATATACACTACCCAAATACACTGCTTATATACACTGCTCAAATACACTGCTTATATACACTGCTCAAATACAATGCTTATATACACTGCTCAAATACACTGCTTATATACACTGCTCAAATACACTGCTTATATACACTACTCAAATACACTGCTTATATACACTACTCAAATACACTGCTTATATACACTGCCAATTACACTGCTTATATACACTACCCAAATACACTGCTCATATACACTGCCAAATACACTGCTTATATACACTACTCAAATACACTGCTTATATACACTGCCATATACACTGCGTATATACACTACCCTAATACACTGTTTATATACATTACTCAAATACACTGCTTATATACACTGCCCAAATACACTGCTTATATACACTGCCCAAATACACTGCTTATATACACTACTCAAATACATTGCTTATATACACTACGCAAATACACTGCTTATATACACTATTCAAATACATTGCTTATATACACTACTCAAATACACTGTTTATATACACTACCCAAATACACTGCTTATATACACTGCTCAAATACACTGCTTATATACACTGCTCAAATACAATGCTTATATACACTGCTCAAATACACTGCTTATATACACTGCCTAAATACACTGCTTATATACATTACTCAAATACACTGCTTATATACACTACTCAAATACATTGCTTATATACACTGCCCAAATACACTGCTTATATACACTGCCCAAATACACTGCTTATATACACTACTCAAATAAACTGCTTATATACACTGCCAAATACATTGCTTTTATACACTACTCAAATACACTGCTTATATACACTACCCAAATACACTGCTTATATACACTGCCCAAATACACTGCTTATATACACTGCCCAAATACACTGCTTATATACACTGCCAAACACACTGCTTATATACACTGCTCAAATACACTGCTTATATAAACTACCAAAATAAACTGCTTTTATGCACTGTTCAAATACACTGCTTATATACACTGCCCAAATACATTGCTTATATAAACTACCCAAATAAACTTCTTATATACACTGTTCAAATACACTGCTTATATACACTACCTAAATACACTGCTTATATACACTGCCAAATACACTGCTTATATACACTGCCCAAATACACTGATTATATACACTACCCAAATACACTGCTTATATACACTGTTCAAATACACTGCTTAAATACACTGCCCAAATACACTGATTATATACACTACACAAATACACTGCGTATATACACTGTTCAAATACACTGCTTAAATACACTACTTATATTCATTGCTCAAATACACTGCCCAAATACACTGCTCATATACACTACTCAAATACACTGCTTATATACAATGCCAAATACACTGCTTATATACACTGTTCAAATACACTGCTTAAATACACTGCTTATATTCACTGCTCAAATACACTGCTTATATACACTGCTCAAATACACTACTTAAATACACCGCTCAAATACACTGCTTATATACACTGCTTATATACACTCCCCAAATACACTGCTTATATACACTACCCAAATACACTGCTTATATACACTACTCAAATACACTGCTTATATACACTGCTAAATACATTGCTTATATACACTGCCAAATACACTGCTTTTATTCACTACTCAAATACACTGCTTATATACACTGCACAAATACACTGCTTATATACACTACTCAAATACACTGCTTATATACACTGCTCAAATACATTACTCAAATACACTGCTTATATACACTGCCTAAATACACTGATTATATACACTACCCAAATACACTGCTTATATACACTGTTCAAATACACTGCTTAAATACACTGCCCAAATACACTGATTATATACACTACACAAATACACTGCTTATATACACTGTTCAAATACACTGCTTAAATACACTGCTTATATTCAGTGCTCAAATACACTGCCCAAATACACTGCTCATATACACTACTCAAATACACTGTTTATATACACTGCCAAATACACTGCTTATATACACTGTTCAAATACACTGCTTAAATACACTGCTTATATTCACTGCTCAAATACACTGCGCATATACACTGCTCAAATACACTGCTTAAATACACCGCTCAAATACACTGCTTATATACACTGCTTATATACACTACCCAAATACACTGCTTATATACACTACCCAAATACACTGCTTATATACACTACTCAAATACACTGCTTATATACACTGCCAAATACATTGCTTATATACACTGCCAAATACACTGCTTTTATTCACTACTCAAATACACTGCTTATATACACTGCTCAAATACACTGCTTATATACACTACTCCAAAACACTGCTTATATACACTGCTCAATCATTACTCAAATACACTGCTTATATACACTGCTCAAATACACTGCTTATATACACTGCTCAAATACACTGCTTATATACACTGCTCAAATACACTGCTTATATACACTGCTCAAATACACTGCTTATATACACTGCTCAAATACACTGCTCAAATACAGTGCTTATATACACTGCTCAAATACACTGCTCAAATACACTGCTTATATACACTGCTCAAATACACTACTCAAATACATTGCTTATATACACTGCTCAAATACACTGCTTATATACACTGCTCAAATACACTGCTTATATACACTGCTCAAATACACTGCTTATATACACTGCTCAAATACACTGCTTATATACACTGCTCAAATACACTGTTTATATACACTGCTCAAATACACTGCTTATATGCACTGCCCAAATACACTGCTTATATACACAACTCAAATACACTGTTTATATACACTACCCAAATACACTGCTTATATACACTGCCAAATAAACTGAAATACACTGCTTATATACACTACTCAAATACACTGCTTATATACACTGCACAAATACACTGCTTATATACACTACTCAAATACACTGCTTATATACACTACTCAAATACACTGCTTATATACACTGCAAAATACACTGCTTATATACACTGCCCAAATACACTGCTCATATACACTGCCAAATACACTGCTTATATACACTGCCAAATACACTGCTTATATACACTACTCAAATACACTGCTTATATACACTGCCATATACACTGCTTATATACACTGCCCAATATCACTGCTTATATACACTGCTCAAATACACTGCTTATATACACTGCCCAAATACACTGCTTATATACACTGCTCAAATACACTGCTTAATACACTGTTATATACACTGCTCAAATACACTGCTTATATACACTGCTCAAATACACTGCTTATATACACTGCTCAATACACTGCTCAAATACACTGCTTATATACACTGCTCAAATACACTGCTTATATACACTGCTCAAATACACTGCTTAATACACCGCTCAAATACACTGCTTATATACACTGCTTATATACACTACCCAATACACTGCTTATATACACTACCCAAATACACTGCTTATATACACTACTCAAATACACTGCTTATATACACTGCCAAATACATTGCTTATATACACTGCCAAATACACTGCTTTTATTCACTACTCAAATACACTGCTTATATACACTGCACAAATACACTGCTTATATACACTACTCCAAAACAATGCTTATATACACTGCTCAAATACATTACTCAAATACACTGTTTATATACACTGCTCAAATACACTGCTTATATACACTGCTCAAATACACTGCTTATATACACTGATCAAATACAATGCTTACATACAGTGCTCAAATACACTGCTTATATACACTGCTCAAATACACTGCTCAAATACAGTGCTTATATACACTGCTCAAATACACTGCTCAAATACACTGCGTATATACACTGCTCAAATACACTACTCAAATACATTGCTTATATACACTGCTCAAATACACTGCTTATATATATTACTCAAATACACTGCTTATATACACTGCTCAAATACACTGCTTATATACACTGCTCAAATACACTGCTTATATACACTGCTCAAATACACTGTTTATATACACTGGTCAAATACACCGCTTATATGCACTGCCCAAATAAACTGCTTATATACACAACTCAAATACACTGTTTATATACACTACCCAAATAAACTGCTTATATACACTGCCAAATAAAATGATATACACTGCTTATATACACTACTCAAATACACTGCTTATATACACTGCACAAATACACTGCTTATATACAATACTCAAATACACTGTTTATATACACTACTCAAATACACTGTTTATAAACACTGCAAAATACACTGCTTATATACACTACCCAAATACACTGCTTATACACTGCCAAATACACTGCCTATATACACTGCCAAATACACTGCTTATATACACTACTCAAATACACTGCATATATACACTGCCAAATACACTGCTTATATACACTACCCAAATACACTGCTTATATACACCTCAAATCACTGCTTATATACACTGCCAAATACACTGCTTATATACACTGCTTATATATACTGCTCAAATACACTGCTTATATACACTGCTCAAATACACTGCTTATATACACTGCTCAAATACACTGCTTATATACACTGCTCAAATACACTGCTCAAATACACTGCTTATATACACTGCTCAAATACACTGCTTATATACACTGCTCAAATACACTGCTTATATACACTGCTCAAATACACTGCTTATATACACTGCTCAAATACACTGCTTATATACACTGCTCAAATAAACTGCTCAAATACACTGCGTATATACACTGCTCAAATACACTACTCAAATACACTGCTTATATACACTGCTCAAATACACTGCTTATATACACTGCTCAAATACACTGCTTATATACACTGCTCAAATACACTGCTTATATACACTGCTCAAATAAACTGCTCAAATACACTGCGTATATACACTGCTCAAATACACTACTCAAATACACTGCTTATATACACTGCTCAAATACACTGCTTATATACACTGCTCAAATACACTGCTTATATACACTGCTCAAATACACTGCTTATATACACTGCTCAAATAAACTGCTCAAATACACTGCGTATATACACTGCTCAAATACACTACTCAAATACACTGATTATATACACTGCTCAAATACACTGCTTATATACACTGCTCAAATACACTGTTTATATACACTGCTCAAATACACTGCTTATATGCACTGCCCAAATACACTGCCTATATACACAACTCAAATACACTGTTTATATACACTACCCAAATACACTGCTTATATACACTGCCAAATAAACTGAAAACAACTGCTTATATACACTACTCAAATACACTGCTTATATACACTGCACAAATACACTGCTTATATACAATACTCAAATACACTGTTTATATACACTACTCAAATACACTGCTTATAAACATTGCAAAATACACTGCTTATATACAATACCCAAATACACTGCTCATTTACACTGCCAAATACACTGCCTAAATACACTGCCAAATACACTGCTTATATACACTACTCAAATACACTGCTTATATACACTGCCATATACACTGCGTATATACACTACCCTAATACACTGTTTATATACACTACCCAAATACACTGCTTATATACACTGCCAAATAAAATGATATACACTGCTTATATACACTACTCAAATACCCTGCTTATATACACTGCACAAATACACTGCTTATATACAATACTCAAATACACTGTTTATATACACTACTCAAATACACTGTTTATAAACACTGCAAAATACACTGCTTATATACACTACCCAAATACACTGCTCATACACACTGCCAAATACACTGCCTATATACACTGCCAAATACACTGCTTATATACACTACTCAAATAAACTGCATATATACACTGCCATATACACTGCTTATATACACTACCCTAATACACTGCTTATATACACTACTCAAATTCACTGCTTATATACACTGCCCAAATACACTGCTTATATACACTGCTCAAATACATTACTCAAATACACTGTTTATATACACTGCTCAAATACACTGCTTATAAACACTGATCAAATACACTGCTTATATACACTGCTCAAATACACTGCTCAAATACAGTGCTTATATACACTGCTCAAATACACTGCTTATATACACTGCTCAAATACACTGCTTATATACACTGATCAAATACAATGCTTACATACACTGCTCAAATACACTGCTTACATACACTGCTCAAATACACTGCTTATATACACTGCTCAAATACACTGCTTATATACACTGCTCAAATAAACTGCTCAAATACACTGCGTATATACACTGTTCAAATACACTACTCAAATACACTGCTTATATACACTGCTCAAATACACTGCTTATATATACTACTCAAATACACTGCTTATATACACTGCTCAAATACACTGATTATATACACTGCTCAAATACACTGCTTATATACACTGCTCAAATACACTGTTTATATACACTGCTCAAATACACTGCTTATATGCACTGCCCAAATACACTGCCTATATACACAACTCAAATACACTGTTTATATACACTACCCAAATACACTGCTTATATACACTGCCAAATAAACTGAAAACAACTGCTTATATACACTACTCAAATACACTGCTTATATACACTGCACAAATACACTGCTTATATACAATACTCAAATACACTGTTTATATACACTACTCAAATACACTGCTTATAAACATTGCAAAATACACTGCTTATATACAATACCCAAATACACTGCTCATTTACACTGCCAAATACACTGCCTAAATACACTGCCAAATACACTGCTTATATACACTACTCAAATACACTGCTTATATACACTGCCATATACACTGCGTATATACACTACCCTAATACACTGCTTATATACACAACGCAAATACACTGCTTATATACACTGCCCAAATACACAGCTTATATACACTGCCAAATACAATGCTTATATACACTGCCATATACACTGCTTATATACACTGCCCAAATACACTGCTTATATACACTGCCATATACACTGCTTATATACACTGCCCAAATACACTGCTTATATACACTGCCAAATACACTGCTTATATACACTACCCAAAAACACTGCTTATATACAATGCAAAATACACTGCTTATATACACTGCCCAAATACACTGATTATATACACTGCCCAAATACAC
>JABXNX010000056.1:35589-45589 GCA_014843695.1 Archivesica marissinica | reverse complement strand
CATAAAACAACGTGCATCAAAAACAACGCGCATAAAAACAACTCATATAAAAAACAACGCACATCGAAAGCAACGCACATCGAAAGCAACGCACATCGGAAACAACGCACATCAGAAGCAACGCACATCGACAACAACGCACATCAACAACAACGCACATCAAAAACAACGCTCATCAACAACAACGCACATCAAACACAACGCACATCAACAACGCACATCAAATACAACGCACACCAAAAACAACGCACATCAACAACAACGCACATCAAAAACAACGCGCATCAGTAGCAACGCGCAACAATAACAACGGACCTCAACAACAACGCACCTCAACAACAACGCACATCAAAAACAACAACGCACATCATCAACACTGCACATCAACAACAACGCACACCAACAGGGAGACTGAGGTATAGTACCTATGAAAGCAGGGATACTGAGGTAAATTACCTTTACCAACAGGGAGATTGAGATAAATTACCTTTGCCAACAGGGATACTGAGGTAAATTACCATGAAAGCAGGGATACTGAGGTAAATTACCTTTACCAACAGGGAGACTGAGATAAATTACCTTTACCAACAGGGATACTGAGTTAATTACATATGAAAGCAGGGATACTGAGATAAATTACCTTTACCAACAGGGAGACTGAGGTAAATTACCTTTACCAACAGGGAGACTGAGATAAATTACCTTTACCAACAGGGATACTGAGGTAAATTACCTTTACCAACAGGGAGACTGAGGTAAATTACCTTTGCCAACAGGGATACTGAGGTAAAGTACCTTTGCCAACAGGGAGACTGAGATAATTAACTTTGCCAACAGGGAGACTCGTGTAAATTACCTTTGCCAACAGGGAGACTGAGGTAAATTACCTTAACCAACAGGGATACTGAGGTAAATTACCTTTACCAACAGGGAGACTGAGATAAATTACCTTTGCCAACAGGGAGACTGAGATAAATTACCTTTGCCAACAGGGATACTGAGGTAAATTACCTTTGCCAACAGGGAGACTGAGATAAATTACCCTTACCAACAGAGAGACAGGTAATTACCTATGCCAACAGGGAGACTGAGATAAATTACCTTTTCCAACAGGGATACTGAGATATATTACCTTTGCCAACAGGGAGACTGAGATAAATTACCTTTTCCAACAGGGAGACTGAGATGAATTACCTTTGCCAATAGGGAGACTGAGGTAAATTACCTTACCTTTACCAACAGGGAGACTGAGGTAAATTACCTTTGCCAACAGGGAGACTGAGATATATTACCTATGAAAGCAGGGATACTGAGGTAAATTACCTTTACCAACAGGGAGACTGAGGTATAGTACCTATGAAAGCAGGGATACTGAGGTAAATTACCTATGAAAGCAGGGATACTGGGGTATATTACTTTTACCAACAGGGAGACTGAGATAAACTACCTTTACCAACAGGGATACTGAGGTAAATTACCTATGAAAGCAGGGATACTGAGGTAAATTACCTTTACCAACAGGGAGACTGAGGTAAATTACCGTTACCAACAGGGAGACTGAGATAAATTACCTTTACCAACAGGGATACTGAGGTAAATTACCTATGAAAGCAGGGATACTGAGGTACATTACCTTTACCAACAGGGAGACAGAGGTAAATTACCTTTACCAACAGGGATACTGAGGTAAATTACCTTTACCAACAGGGAGACTGAGTAAATTACATATTAAAGCAGGGATACTGAGGTAAATTACCTATGCCAACAGGTAGAATGAGGTTAATTACCTTTACCAACAGGGATACTGAGGTAAATTACCTTTGCCAACAGGGAGACTGAGGTAAATTACCTTTGCCAACAGGGAGACTGAGATAAATTACCTTTACCAACAGGGAGACTGAGTAAATTACCTATGAAAGCAGGGATACTGAGGTAAATTACCTTTGCCAACAGGGAGATTAGGTAAATTACCTTTACCAACAGGGATACTGAGGTAAATTACATTTGCCAACAGGGAGACTGAGGTAAATTACCTTTGCCAACAGGGAGACTGAGATAAATTACCTTTGCCAACAGGGAGACTGAGATAAATTACCTTTGCCAACAGGGAGACTGAGGTAAATTACCTTTGCCAACAGGGAGACTGAGATAAATTACCTTTACTACCAACAGGGAGACTGAGGTAAATTACCTTTGCCAACAGGGAGACTGAGATAAATTACCTATGAAAGCAGGGATACTGAGGTAAATTACCTTTACTAACAGGGAGACAGAGATAAATTACCTTTGCCAACAGGGATATTGAGGTAAATTACCTTTACCAACAGGGAGACTGAGATAAATTACCTTTACCAACAGGGAGACTGAGATATATTACCTATGAAAGCAGGGATACTGAGGTAAATTACCTTTACCAACAGGGAGACTGAGATAAATTACCTTTACCAACAGAGATACTGAGGTAAATTACCTTTTCCAACAAGGATACTGAGGTAAATTACCTTTACCAGCAGGGAGACTGAGATAAATTACCTTTACCAACAGCGATACTGAGGTAAATTACTTATGAAAGCAGGGATACTGAGGTAAATTACCTTTACCAACAGGGAGACTGAGGTAAATTACCTTTACCAACAGGGAGACTGAGATAAATTACCTTTTCCAACAGGGATACTGAGGTAAATTACCTATGAAAGCAGGGATACTGAGGTAAATTACCTTTACCAACAGGGAGACTGAGGAAAATTACCTTTACCAACAGGGAGACTGAGATAAATTACCTTTACCAACAGGGATACTGAGGTAAATTACCTTTGCCAACAGGTAGACTGAGATAAATTACCTTTACCAACAGGGATACTGAGATAAATTACCTTTACCAACAGGGAGACTGAGTAAATTACCTATGAAAGCAGGAATACTGAGGTAAATTACCTTTGCCAACAGGGAGACTGAGGTAAATTACCTTAGCCAACATGGATACTGAGGTAAATTACCTTTACCAACAGGGAGACTGAGATAAATTACCTTTGCAAACAGGGAGACAGGTAAATTACCTTTGCCAACAGGGAGACTGAGGTAAATTACCTTTACCAACAGGGAGACTGAGGTATATTACCTTTACCAACAGGGATACTGAGGTAAATTACCTCAGAAATCAGGGAGACTGAGGTAAATTACCTCTGAAATCAGGGAGACTGATTGAAATGGAATAAAATATATTTAAGTTATATTCCTGTTAAATAAACGAAATTCAGTGTATTCGATTGCCCCGCCCCATATTATATGTCAGAAATTATAAATAAAACATTCTAAAAGTGATTGTTAAGCCCATTAAATGCAGTGCTACTATGATAGACCAAGCATAAATTGATTCAGAATTTCACTTCCTTTTAGTGTATCCGAGATATCGAGAAATTACGTACCAAGTTTGTATGGAACTGTGTTTCTTTTCCAACAATACAGAAATTCATAGGTATTATGTCAAACAAACACAAAACAACTAAACTGAACAAAATGAAGAATATCGTTTATTCTTAGTCATAATAGCAAGTATTTGATATTTTTCAACAACGTTTAAACGTCTTGATAGCGCATAAGTAGCGCGTTCGCATCATATGTGAAAGGCCCGGTGTTCGCACCCAGCTGTAGCCGTTACGAGTGTGCCCTTAGGCAACTTAATTTCTACATTGCCTTTTATCTCTCCCTCATGCCGATGGTAAATATAACGTTGTAAAAACTTGTTTCGCAATCGAGGTAAAATAAATGTGTATAGACTATGGAGAAATTTGGCTACGACAATAGCTGAACTAAATAAAGATTATCCGTATTCATAGTTAAAATAACATTATATATACTGACATCATAAAAAACTGTGCACTTTTATATTGAGCGTTACTTTTTAGTTACAAATTCTAGAATTATGGATTTTACTACCACAAGTGAAGAAAATAATCCTTCACACATTGCACTAATTGATCCAATATTTCGCACATTGTTATACCAAATTTGCCTATATTCTTTTCTAAAAGGATATAAAAATTGTCCTCTAAGGCAAGTGTTTTTGTGCCAGTATATGTTTCAACAATGTTCAATACAATAAAAACGTTACAAGTTATAGATATCATACTGCAAAACATGGCAAATGTAATTTTGTAAGAAATACGAGCATTTTATAAATTGGGGCAGTCATGCTGAACAGTTTGTTTTGTTTGTGTTGGGTTTAATGTCGCACCAACAGCTTAGGTCGTATGGCGACTCTCCAGCTAGTATTGGTGGAGGAAGACACGAAACGACTTGCCGCAATTCAGCTGGGTAGCTTACTCACAGGAAATTAGGAGATGTCGATGATGTTCAAGATGGCCAACATGTCGGCCATATTGAACATTGGTTCGGTGTTATTTTAGATATATTGGAACATCATTACATAAACAAACCCATTAAATAAACAAACAACACGCTTGTATGATTCTCCAGTCCGAGATATTAGTCACGCGCGACACGATTTCACCTTGACCCGAGTAATTTTCCACAAATAGTCTCGGGGGAATTTCCAATTTTCGGATATTTTCGCCGTTTTTATAATTTTCGCCAAACTGAGTTTTTATTAGCCAATTTTGCAATATTGTAGCCATTGGCGAGGCTGGCGATTGGGCGATTGTCCCTATATGTTCATGTATTTTTCCTCGATTCAACTTTAAATTCAAGCAGATTGTGTTTCGACTCACGACGTATAGTCGTTAATGTATTCATCCGCGCAAAAACACGGCGGCCAGCTATTTTAATGTCTTCATTTTGTGTTTGTTTTTCACCAATTATCATAAAATAAAAAGAAAAATTGTTTGTTTTGTTTCACGCGCTCGTGAAAATATTTGAAATGTTCTCACTTCTCAGTGAGATATATTCCATATTCACTCAAAACAAACAAATATCCTCTATATACACATGTAAATATATACATTATGAATTGGATCGGGTCGACTTTATTTGATTTGATCTACTCATGGTCACTATGTTCCTTGCGGAATGTCACCAAACTTACAGACTTGGTTTTTCGTGTATGCCATTTTAAAGTTTCGATTATAATTATATTAGCCATTGTTGATCTATTAGACACTGTCGTCTTCAAAGCGCTAGATAACTGATACAACACAAATACTTTGAAAATAAACAGCAAAAACCGATGTCGCCACGCAAATTAAATATTGGCCCAACCGCGATGTTTATAAATAGGAACTGGAGTTTGAAAAGTTATGGTTAATTAATGAATCTCTAGAACAATAGCTTATTTGTTGAGCGTTATATCGTCAATAAGGAATGAACAGTTGTTGTCAATATTTTACACAGTTATGACATGTTTCAAGATTATCTATAGTAACTGTTTTGTCCTCCAAAATAATGTGTCGCCTAATTTCGCGACCAAAACAAAGCCAAGATCAAACATATCTTCAGTGAGTGTTCCCCGTCTGTATAGCATAAGTATGTACATAAAACGCCAAGTTACCCTATATAGTTACACATAGCATAACTCTTGTAAAATATTGACATAAACTATTAATTCTGTATGGTCAATATGGACCTCAATAAATAATATATTGTTCTAGAGATTCATGAATTAACCATACCCCCTTAAAACTCTAGTTTCTATTCCTAAGCATCCTTGTTGTGCCAATGTTTAATTTAATTAAAAGAAGCGTGGTGACAGCAGTGACTTTTGTTGTCTATTTTGCAAATTATATTGTTTTGGATCAATATCACATTTTAAAAGTCATAGCCCCTTAATAATTGTTAGTTGCCATGATGCTGCATGCCAGGCTTCATCAAAGTTGTCGAAGTGAAACTGGAGTAACCAAAAATAGATTTTCAAGATGGCCGCCATGGTAACCTTGTTGAATTTCGAACCGGAAATATTTAGCTAGGTTTGATCTACAAGTTACCATGCTGTTCAACAAGTTTCAGCAAAATTTAGCATACACGGGAGTTCAATAAAAGCCGCCGATTTATAAAGCATTGGTTAGCTGTTCATTCATCATCAACACAGCTAGCACGAGAAGTATGCGAAGTGGTATTGTGGTCGTCTGAACGGCCATGCGAGTTGTTTCCGGTTATTCCGGATTCTGCCTACTCGATTTGGCCACAATAATACAAGTTGTAAAAACCTGCTTCGAAAATACAGTTTATAAATACTAAATAGTAACAAGAGCCGAAACTATGTTTATAACAGCTCACCGTACAGTATCCGATATACAATACTGTTAAAATATTGTGTTGAGCAAAACGTTTTGGAGGATAGTCGTTAAACGAAAAAACACACTTGTCCTAATAGATTATGATTGCAAACAAAAATACCTCAACGCACTGTAACGGTAACTCGGATATCTCTCTGCACAGATAACACAATTCATAAACCTAGCGCTTAAATATTTACTACTGCAGTACTATATTTCCAGCCGTGTGGTTTAGGTGTAGGAGGGAAAACACGATTCGTTGCCAAGTTGTGAGTCTGTTAATTGATCTAGTAAACTTCTGTGAAATTCATTGGACCTACAGCGGATTTCTTACAATGTTATCCAATATAGCATTCAATGGATGGAAGCAGTTGGTTCAATAATGCAGGTTATCATATTTTCTGCTTTGTTTTGTTTGTAAATTGTTTCTCTCTTGTATACATGATTATATGCGCTAATGTTCCATATTGTTTGGTGTAGTGGCGGGATTACACTCTGGAACATGCATATTGTTTGGTGTAATGTACATTGTCTGGTGCAATGGCGGGATTACACTCTGGAACATGCATATTGTTTGGTGTAATGTACATTGTCTAGTGCAATGGCGGGATTACACTCTGGAACATGTATATTGTCTGGTGTAGAGGCGGGATTACACTCTGGAACATGCATATTGTCTGGTGTAATGGCGGGGTTACACTCTGGAACATGTATATTGTCTGGTGTAATGTCGGGATTACACTCTGGAACATGTATATTGTCTTGTGTAATGACGGGGTTACACTCTGGAACATGTATATTGTCTGGTGTAGTGTCGGGATTACACTTTGGAACATGTATATTGTCTGGTGTAATGTCGGGATTACACTCTGGAACATGTATATTGTCCCGTGTAGTGGCGGGATTACACTCTGGAACATGCATATTGTCTGGTGTAATGGCTAGATTACACTCTGGAACATGTATATTGTCTGGTGTAATGTCGGGATTACACTCTGGAACATGTATATTGTCTGGTGTAATGTCGGGATTACACTCTGGAACATGTATATTGTCTGGTGTAGTGTCGGGATTACACTTTGGAACATGTATATTGTCTGGTGTAATATCGGGATTACACTCTGGAACATGTATATTGTCCCGTGTAGTGGCGGGATTACACTCTGGAACATGCATATTGTCTGGTGTAATGGCTAGATTACACTCTGGAACATGTATATTGTCTGGTGTAATGTCGGGATTACACTCTGGAACATGTATATTGTCTGGTGTAATGTCGGGATTACACTCTGGAACATGTATATTGTCTGGTGTAGTGTCGGGATTACACTTTGGAACATGTATATTGTCTGGTGTAATATCGGGATTACACTCTGGAACATGTATATTGTCCCGTGTAGTGGCGGGATTACACTCTGGAACATGCATATTGTCTGGTGTAATGGCTGGATTACACTCTGGAACATGTATATTGTCTGGTGTAATGTCGGGATTACACTCTGGAACATGTATAATGTCTTGTGTAATGGCTAGATTACACTCTGGAACATGTATGTTGTCTGGTGTAATGTCGGGATTACACTCTGGAACATGTATAATGTCTTGTGTAATGGCAAGATTACACTCTGGAACATGTATATTGTTGGTGTAATGTACATTGTCTGGTGCAATGGCGGCATTACACTCTGGAACATGCATAATGTTTGGTGTAATGTACATTGTCTGGTGCAATGGCGGCATTACACTCTGGAACATGCATAATGTTTGGTGTAATGTACATTGTCTGGTGCAATGGCGGGATTACACTCTGGAACATGTATATTGTCTGGTGTAATGGCGAGATTACACTCTGGAACATGTATATTGTCTGGTGTAATGTCGGGATTACACTCTGGAACATGTATTATGTCTGGTGTAATGTATATTGTCTGGTGTAATGGCGGGATTACACTATGTAACATGTATATTGTCTGGTGTAATGTATATTGTCTGGTGTAATGTCGGGATTACACTCTGGAACATGTATATTGTCTGGTGTAATGTATATTGTCCCGTGTATTGGCGGGATTACACTCTGGAACATGTATATTGTCCCGTGTATTGGCGGGATTACATTCTGGAACATGTATATTGTCCCGTGTAGTGGCGGGATTACACTCTGGAACATGTATATTGTCCCGTGTATTGGCGGGATTACATTCTGGAACATGTATATTGTCCCGTGTAGTGGCGGGATTACACTCTGGAACATGTATATTGTTTGGTGTAATGTATATTGTCTGTTGTAATGTCGGGATTACACTCTGGAACATGTATATTGTCTGGTGTAATGTATATTGTCCCGTGTATTGGCGGGATTACACTCTGGAACATGTATATTGTCCCGTGTATTGGCGGGATTACATTCTGGAACATGTATATTGTCCCGTGTAGTGGCGGGATTACACTCTGGAACATGTATATTGTCCCGTGTATTGGCGGGATTACATTCTGGAACATGTATATTGTCCCGTGTAGTGGCGGGATTACACTCTGGAACATGTATATTGTTTGGTGTAATGTATATTGTCTGTTGTAATGTCGGGATTACACTCTGGAACATGTATATTGTCTGGTGTAATGTATATTGTCTGGTGTAATGTATATTGTCTGGTGTAATGGCGGGATTACACTCTGGAACATGTATATTGTCTGGTGTAATGTATATTGTCTGGTGTAATGGCATGATTACAATCTGGAACATGTATATTGTCTGGTGTAATGTCGGGATTACACTCTGGAACATGTATATTGTCTGGTGTAATGTATATTGTTTGGTGTAATGGCGGGATTACACTATGTAACATGTATATTGTCTGGTGTAGTGGCGGGATTACACTCTGGAACATGTATATTGTCTGGTGTAATGTATATTGTCTGGTGTAATGGCATGATTACAATCTGGAACATGTATATTGTCTGGTGTAATGTCGGGATTACACTCTGGAACATGTATATTGTCTGGTGTAATGTATATTGTCTGGTGTAATGGCGGGATTACACTATGTAACATGTATATTGTCTGGTGTAATGTATATTGTCTGGTGTAATGGCGGGATTACACTATGGAACATGTATATTGTCTGGTGTAATGGCGGAATTACACTCTGGAACATGTATATTGTCTGGTGTAATGTCGGGATTACACTCTGGAACATGTATATTGTCTGGTGTAATGTATGTTTTCTGTTGTAATGGCGGGATTACACTCTGGAACATATATATTGTCTGTTGTAATGGCGGGATTAAACAGTGGAACATGTATATTGTCTGTTGTAATGGCGGCATTACACTTTCGCACGTGCATATTGTCTAGTGTAATGGCGGGATTACACACTGGAACATGTATATTGTCTGGTGTAATGTCGGGATTACACTCTGGAACATGTATATTGTCTGGTGTAGTAGCGGGATTACACTCTGGAACATGTATATTGTCTGGTGTAATGGCGGGATTACACACTGGAACATGTATATTGTCTGTGTAATGTCGGGATTACACTCTGGAACATGTATATTGTCTGGTGTAATGTCGGGATTACACTCTGGAACATGTATATTGTCTGGTGTAATGTATATTGTCTGTTGTAATGTCGGGATTACACTCTGGAACATGTATATTGTCTGGTGTAATGTCGGGATTACACTCTGGAACATGTATATTGTCTGTGTAATGTCGGGATTACACTCTGGAACATGTATATTGTCTGGTGTAATGTATATTGTCTGGTGTA
>JABXNX010000056.1:0-34589 GCA_014843695.1 Archivesica marissinica | reverse complement strand
AAATTGTTTAAAAAACGTGATCTATGTTAAAAGGTTACATTTTAAATAATATATATACTTGATAATCACAATAAGTTGCATTATAATCTATTTATAAGGTGAGTTTCTTTTAAAAACCTAATATTGTACTTGGCAGTACTGAATCGAATAATTCTTGTATACTATTTGTATTAAAGTATGCATTCCTTGTAAAGATGAGGTCGGCACAGTGGAGCAAAAAGTGCTTCACTGTGAATATCTCATCACAAGGAATACATATGGGTTGTTCTTCTGCATTTAAAATATAAGACTGTGTAATCCAAGTGTGTCCAATACGACACCGAGTCAAACGAACTTGTTCTTTTCGGTTTATTTTTGTACGATATGTACTTGAAAATATGGGTTTAATTTCATGTAACTTATTTCCAACTTGTTTGTCCCAATTTATTTGACATTTACTATCGACATATTTCCTAATATTGGATTTTAAATCCGTATGCGGTATTTTAGAGTTTGTTATTGTCAAGTCTAAAGCAGACTTTGCTAGAAAATCAGCTTCATCATTTCCTCGTATGTTTATATGACTGGGAATCCAACAAAAAACAACAGTTTTTGAGGAGCTAATAGATATGTATCTTTTAAAGATTTGTTGACTTAGGGGGTTGGAATGGTTTGGTTGTTTGAGAGATGTTAAAACCGACAAAGAGTCGGAAAATATAATAAATTTGTCGTTTTCGTTAACAGTTATAAGGGAAAGAGCTAGGTCGATAGCTTGTGTTTCTGCAGAGAAAAATTGAACTGTCATCAGGTAATCTTACAGTACTTGATTTAGTATGGGTAACTGCTGCACATGCAACCTTTTCAAGTCTTTTTGAGCCATCTGTGTAGATGGATATATAATCTTTATATTTAGATTTTATTTCTAAAAATTTTTTTTTAAAAATATCTGGACTAGTTTCACTTTTCTTATTCTCATACAAATGAAGATCTAAAATAATGTTTGGGGTAGTCAAAGTCCACGGTTCTTTATTTAACAACTTGTTTTCTTGTATAATTGTTGTATCTATTTTTGCTGCTACTAATAATGGTTTAATACGGAGACCTAGTGGTTTTATGGCGGATGGAGAGTTTCCGTAAACTATTTTGTTTTTAGGCTCGAAAACGCAATTGAATGCAGGATTTTTGGGATTTGCAGCTAGTTTGGTTGTATATTGTAACGAGAGTTTCTCTCTCCGTATGTATAAAGAGGGTTCATTTGTTTCAGCATATAAGCTTTCTACGGGAGATGTGCGAAAAGCTCCTAGAGCCAGTCGTAGACCTTGATGATGTATTGTATCTAACTTTTTCAAGTAGGATTTTCTCGCCGATCCATACACAATGGATCCGTAATCCAGTTTGGAACGGATAAGTGATCTGTATAGATTTATAAGAACTTGACAATCGCTTCCCCAATTTGTATTGGAGAGCACCTTCAAAATATTTAGAGCTTTTAGACATTTCGTCCGTAGATAATTTATATGAGGTATGAATGTTAATTTTTTGTCAAATATAAGTCCTAGGAATTTTACTTCTTCTACTACAGGAATTTGTGAACCGTAAATTTTTAAATTTGGATCTGGATGTAATCCTCTCAATTGACAGAAATGTACGCATTGAGTTTTAATTTTAGAGAATTTGAAACCATTTTTGTTTGCCCAATCTTCAAGTTTATTTAGACATTGTTGGAGTTTTTGTTCAATGGTTTCCATATTTTTAGATTTGTAGAACATTACAAAATCATCTACATATAAGGAGCAATCCGTTTCGTTTAAACATTTCACAATGCTATTTATTTTAATATTAAAAAGTGTTGGGGATAAAATACTACCTTGAGGCACCCCTTGCTCTTGTTTGTATGTATCGGAGAGCGTTGAGCCAATTCTTACTTTAAAATTTCTATTGATAAAAAATTGGCAATAAAATTTGGCAAGTGGCCTTTCAGACCAAAATCGTGTAAATCTTTGAGAATACCATATTTCCATGTGGTATCATATGCCTTTTCTAAATCGAAAAAAACTGCTACCAAATGTTCTTTTTTGATGAAGGCATTACGAATATAAGTTTCTAGTCTTACTAGATGATCAGTTGTACATTTATTTTTCCGAAAACCCGCTTGGTAACTCGTAATCAAACTGTTTGATTCCAAGAACCAAACAAGTCTATCGTTAATCATTCTCTCCATGGTTTTACATAGACAACTAGTTAGTGCGATGGGACGATAATTTGTGGGATTTGTATGATCTTTTCCTGGTTTGGGAATAGGAATGATTATGGCTTCACTCCATTCTTTGGGAAAGTTCTCACTTTCCCACGTCATATTAAAAATATCTAAAAGAGTTATCATTGCATTATTTGGTAAATGTTTTATAATTTGATAATGGATTTGATCTGGACCTGTGGCCGTTTCTTTTGTTCTTTGTAGAGCAGTTTCGAGTTCTGACATATTGAATGGTAGATTATATTTTTCTTCATTTCTAGAATGAAAATCAATTTTTTCTTTCTCTTTCTCAGTTTTAAATTTCTGAAACTTCTCATTATAGTTTGATGTTGAAAAGTTGTTTTGAAAGTTTTCACCTAAAACATTGGATATGTCTTTTTTGGTTAAATGGGTTCTATTATTAGATGTATTTAGGTGAACAATTTTTGAGCTTTTCCTCTTGCCATTTATTTTTGCTACCATATTCCAAACCCTTTTCATTGATGTATTAGAGTTTATAGTAGATACATATTTTTGCCATGAAGTGCGTTTTGCATTTTTTATAGTTCTTCGAGCTTTTGCTCGTGTAATTTGTGTGTTTTAAGAGATTTGCTTTTGTGGGAGTTTTATTAAATTTACGCAATGCATTCTTTCGTTTATTTATAACATTTTTACAATCGTCATTAAACCATGGTCTAATTCTTTTAGAAGATGTAGAGGATTTCGGAATGCATTCCGTTGAAATTTTTAAAAGTGAATTCGAAAACGAGGTGATTTGATCCTCGTTCCCAATCTTTTCCAATATCAAATGTTCTCTGCATAAAATTTGGAATTTTTCCCAATTAGCTTTTTGTAGATTCCATTGTGGGTAAAAATTCATCTTTTGATTTGTTTATTTCTGTGATTACAATTGGGAAGTGGTCACTTCCATGTAGGTCATCATGTACGGACCATTCAAAATCTAAGAAAATGTTTGGATGACATATACATAAATCTAAAGCAGAAAAATGTCCTGTGGCAGGATGAAGGTATGTCGATTTGTTATCATTTAATAGACAAAGATCATTTTCAGTTATAAAGTCTTCTATTATTTTTCCTTTATTATTGATATTTGTACATCCCCATAGTTTACTATGTCCATTGAAATCTCCAACTAACATAAAAGGGTGAGGCAATTGTTCAACAAGATTCTCTAAATCATTTTGTTTTAATGGCGAGTTTGGAGGTATATAAATGGAACAAATTGTAAATGTTTTTGAAAGTGTAACCTTGGCAGCAATGGCCTGTAAATTTGTAGTCAAGTCTATTTTACTATGTGGAACAGTCTTTTTTATGAGAATGGATGATCCACCAGATGCCTTTTGACAATCATTATTTATAAAATTAAACATGATAAAATCTTTAAAATATATATTGTCAGTCGATTTTAGGAAAGTTTCTTGCAAACAAAGGATATTTTGTGAAAGCAGAGATATAAGTATTAAAATCTCATTATAGTTTGCTTTTAGTCCCCGACAGTTCCATTGTATTATTGTATTATTCTTATCCATTATTTACGGAGAGAAGATTAAAAAATGGTACATAAAAAGATTACATTTTAGTGTTTGGAGGTGGATCTGGTACCAGCTCCATGTCTTCATGTTCTAATGAAGAGAATTTATTCGATTGTTTTATGGGATCCACTGATCCCTTCGGTGGTCTATCTGAGTTTTGTTTCAGGTTGCTAGGTCCATTTGGTTTATTTGGTTTTTTTGTTGGTTCGTTTTACTCTGTGATGAGTTTGATTTAATAACAGATGTTGATCGGGATTTACGAGATGTTGATTGGGATGAGGATTGAGAAGATAAGTGAGTTTTTGTTTTGTCATTGGAACTGTTTTTGGCTTCGGATTTTTCGGTAATAATTTCAGTAATAATTTCAGTTTGAGTGTATGCATTTTTCATTATTGGCTTATTTATTGCTGATTGAACTATTTTAGAGTATGATATATCTGGTTTATTTTCCTGAATTTTTCTTGCTTCGAAGTAAGAGATATTTTGTGAGCACTTTATTTTCATGATTTCTTTTTCTTTTATCCAAGTTTCGCATTTGTTTGATTTTGAGATGTGATCTTTTTTACAGTTTACGCATTTTGATTGATTGGGGCAATTTGCGGTAAGGTGATCGTTTTCACCCATACCACAATTTTCACAAATGGAGTATTTTGTAATTTTACAGTTGTCTTCATGGTGGCCAAATTTTTGGCAGTTGAAACATCGAAGTGGATTTGGTATATATAATTCGACATTTATAATTCTATAAAAGATTTTCAGATTTGGTGGAATAACTGTGTTGTTGAAGGTTAATAAAATTGTATTAGTTTCAAAAAATTGGCCGTCTTTTTTGTACATGAATCTTTTAGCTTGAGTGACGCCTTGTGGAGTTAAATTTTTAACAATATCTTCGTTCGAGACTCCTTTTAAAATGTGATCTTTGATTATACCTTTGGAACTGTTTAGAGATCTGTGTTCCGTTATAGTAACATCAATGTCGTATATTTGTTTTATTTTTAAAATATTTTCAGTTTGTGATCTGGATTTAGTTTCAACAAGTAACGTTTGGTTTCTTAGTTTTTTTTACAGATTTTGGTGATCCAATTAAACTTTCCAATGATTTTTCGATAACAAATGGAGATAGTGAGCCAATTTTTTTTTCATGCATTTCTGATTCAATAATGAAGAATTTTGGATACGCTTTAAGTGGTATTTCTGAATCGTCTGATGGTCGTGGTCGTTTTAGGGAATTTTGGGAAGCCATGGTTATTGTTTTGATGTTCAACAGAAGAGGGCACCACCCGCCTCGGAGTCCTACCAGGGAACGCAGTTTAGAGGTGGTATTCCTACCTCTAGCGTTAATGCTACTCTTCTGTCATACTCTACTGATAGTAGAGGAAACTGTGATCCTGCCAGTAACTGGACAGTCACACAGATCCCCTATTTATCCATCGATTAACCCGTTAAGCCGCCGCTCATAAGAATCTACTTTAAGAAAGGAAAAAAGGTAGTCAACACACGGTTTGTATCTGACGATACATATATAGTAAGAAAGATAGGCAGATAAGTTTTTCGATTCCAGAGCAAGGCACGACTAGCCGATTGTCTAGGCCCGGGCCCAACCCAGACGCCACGTCTATCCGAAGCCAGGGTCGAGGTAGTGTGTTAGGAGCTGGAGATCCCTGAGCCCCCTCAACTACCAGAATCCCTATTTCCGGTTTACGGGTCGCCACCTACGGCAAACTGGTGGCGTCTGTTTTATCAGGGGATTTCACCCCAACCATCACAGACGTAAAATGATCTATATATTGTATCCCTACAGACAAGGGGTTAATCGATTTGTTTCAAAAGGTTTCGTAAGCTAGGTGAAGGCCTAAACATACTACTAGTTAGATGATACATTGGAGTACGGTTAGATGATACATTGGAGTACTGAACTATTTGGAAGATGTTACGTGGATATTCCGTGTGAAAAATATTTCAAATAATCAAACAGTGGGATAAAATTTGTTCCCAATTTTGTATAAATTGTGCATAGTGATACGAGAATAGAAAATGTGAAACGTACACAACACAAATGGTATTAAATACAGATGAATGTTACAATCTTCGTCCCGTGCGCTACCCACAGGCACAAATGGTAAACAAATGAGCATTGTTAATATATGATATAGCAAGGATAGAGAGAAAAGACATACATGCAGGGTTTGGGAAGGGAAAAATATTTACCTAAAGAGATTTAATTTATTTAAAATCATTTATTTATATTTTTGTTTAACCTAGTTTGTTTTGTTCGTTTGTTTTGTTCATTTGTTTAGTTTTATTGTTCGTGTGTTTGAAATCCTAACAGTATAGTATTACGATATTTTAAACATAAGTTTAATAACTTAGAAAGTTTTTTTTTTTGTATTTAATTTCTCAGTTTTAATGGTTATATTTTTATATTTTCTAACGCGTTTTACATTTCAGTTCTGTGGTATATTTATTTTTCAAGACTTTTATTTAGTTTTAGGATATGTATTTGAATTTAAATTTTAGAATATGTTTTTGGTGGAACGCGGTCGGCTGGTTTCGTGGGAGTTTTACCCAACCTGCACACCAGCCAGGCAGCAGTGAATTTCTTTTGCCCCCAGCCGCTGGGGCGGCGCCCGTTTTATCATATAACCATAGTGCGCCCGTTTTATCATATAACCATAGCGCACCACCGTTTTATCATATAACCATAGCATGCCCGTTTTATCATATAACCATAGCGCGTCCGTTTTATCATATAACCATAGCGCGCCCGTTTTATCATATAACCATAGCACGCCCGTTTTATCATATAACCATAGTGCGCCACCGTTTTATCATATAACCATAGCGCGCCCGTTTTATCATATAACCATAGCGCGCCCGTTTTATCATATAACCATAGCGTGCCACCGTTTTATCATATAACCATAGCGCGCCCGTTTTATCATATAACCATAGCGCGCCCGTTTTATCATATAACCATAGCGCGCCCATTTTATCATATAATCATAGCATGCCCGTTTTATCATATAACCATAGCGCGTCCGTTTTATCATATAACCATAGTGCGCCCGTTTTATCATATAACCATAGCATGCCCGTTTTATCATATAACCATAGCGCGCCACCGTTTTATCATATAACCATAGCGCGCCACCGTTTTATCATATGACCATAGTGCGCCCGTTTTATCATATAACCATAGCGTGCCCGTTTTATCATATAACCATAGCGCGCCCGTTTTATCATATAACCATAGCGCGCCCGTTTTATCATATAACCAACCCCACAAAACCAACCCACAAACCATAGCGTGCCCGTTTTATCATATCACCAGCGCGCCGGTTTTATCATATAACCATAGCGCGCCCGTTTTATCATATAACCATAGCGCACCCATTTTATCATATAACCATAGCGCGCCCGTTTTATCATATAACCATAGCGCGCCCGTTTTATCATATAACCATAGCGCGCCCGTTTTATCATATAATCATAGCATGCCCGTTTTATCATATAACCATAGCGCGTCCGTTTATCATATAACCATAGTGCGCCCGTTTTATCATATAACCATAGCATGCCCGTTTTATCATATAACCATAGCGCGCCACCGTTTTATCATATAACCATAGCGCGCCCGTTTTATCATATAACCATAGCGCGCCCGGTTTATCATATAACCATAGCGCGCCCGTTTTATCATATAACCATAGCGCGCCCGTTTTATCATATAACCATAGCGCGCCCGTTTTATCATATAACCATAGCGCGCCACCGTTTTATCATATGACCATAGTGCGCCCGTTTTATCATATAACCATAGCGTGCCCGTTTTATCCTATAACCATAGCGCGCCCGTTTTATCATATAACCATAGCGCGCCCATTTTATCATATAACCATAGCGTGCCCGTTTTATCATATCACCATAGTCGCGCCCGTTTTATCATATAACCATAGCGCGCCCGTTTTATCATTTAACCATAGCGCACCCGTTTTATCATATAACCATAGCGCGCCCGTTTTATCATATAACCATAGCATGCCCGTTTTATCATATAACCATAGCGCTCCCGTTTTATCATATAACCATAGCGTGCCCGTTTTATCATATAACCATAGCGCGCCACCGTTTTATCATATAACCATAGCATGCCCGTTTTATCATATAACCATAGCGTGACCGTTTTATCATATAACCATAGCACGCCCGTTTTATCATATAATCATAGCATGCCCGTTTTATCATATAACCATAGCGCGTCCGTTTTATCATATAACCATAGTGCGCCCGTTTTATCATATAACCATAGCATGCCCGTTTTATCATATAACCATAGCGCGCCACCGTTTTATCATATAACCATAGCGCGCCACCGTTTTATCATATGACCATAGTGCGCCCGTTTTATCATATAACCATAGCGTGCCCGTTTTATCATATAACCATAGCGCGCCTGTTTTATCATATAACCATAGCGCGCCCGTTTGATCATATAACCATAGTGCGCCCGTTTTATCATATAACCATAGCGCGCCCGTTTTATCATATAACCATAGCATGCCCGTTTTATCATATAACCATAGCGCGTCCGTTTTATCATATAACCATAGCGCGCCCGTTTTATCATATAACCATAGCACGCCCGTTTTATCATATAACCATAGTGCGCCACCGTTTTATCATATAACCATAGCGCGCCCGTTTTATCATATAACCATAGCGCGCCCGTTTTATCATATAACCATAGCGTGCCACCGTTTTATCATATAACCATAGCGCGCCCGTTTTATCATATAACCATAGCGCGCCCGTTTTATCATATAACCATAGCGCGCCCATTTTATCATATAATCATAGCATGCCCGTTTTATCATATAACCATAGCGCGTCCGTTTTATCATATAACCATAGTGCGCCCGTTTTATCATATAACCATAGCATGCCCGTTTTATCATATAACCATAGCGCGCCACCGTTTTATCATATAACCATAGCGCGCCACCGTTTTATCATATGACCATAGTGCGCCCGTTTTATCATATAACCATAGCGTGCCCGTTTTATCATATAACCATAGCGCGCCCGTTTTATCATATAACCATAGCGCGCCCATTTTATCATATAACCATAGCGTGCCCGTTTTATCATATCACCATAGCGCGCCCGTTTTATCATATAACCATAGCGCGCCCGTTTTATCATATAACCATAGCGCACCCATTTTATCATATAACCATAGTGCGCCCGTTTTATCATATAACCATAGCGCGCCCATTTTATCATATAACCATAGCATGCCCGTTTTATCATATAACCATAGCGCGTCCGTTTTATCATATAACCATAGCGCGCCCGTTTTATCATATAACCATAGCACGCCCGTTTTATCATATAACCATAGTGCGCCACCGTTTTATCATATAACCATAGCGCGCCCGTTTTATCATATAACCATAGCGCGCCCGTTTTATCATATAACCATAGCGCGCCACCGTTTTATCATATAACCATAGCGCGCCCGTTTTATCATATAACCATAGCGCGCCCGTTTTATCATATAATCATAGCATGCCCGTTTTATCATATAACCATAGCGCGTCCGTTTTATCATATAACCATAGTGCGCCCGTTTTATCATATAACCATAGCATGCCCATTTTATCATATAACCATAGCGCGCCACCGTTTTATCATATAACCATAGCGCGCCACCGTTTTATCATATGACCATAGTGCGCCCGTTTTATCATATAACCATAGCGTGCCCGTTTTATCATATAACCATAGCGCGCCCGTTTTATCATATAACCATAGCGCGCCCGTTTTATCATATAACCATAGCATGCCCGTTTTATCATATAACCATAGCGCGTCCGTTTTATCATATAACCATAGCGCGCCCGTTTTATCATATAACCATAGCACGCCCGTTTTATCATATAACCATAGTGCGCCACCGTTTTATCATATAACCATAGCGCGCCCGTTTTATCATATAACCATAGCGCGCCCGTTTTATCATATAACCATAGCGCGCCACCGTTTTATCATATAACCATAGCGCGCCCGTTTTATCATATAACCATAGCGCGCCCGTTTTATCATATAATCATAGCATGCCCGTTTTATCATATAACCATAGCGCGCCCGTTTTATCATATAACCATAGCGCGCCCGTTTTATCATATAACCATAGCATGCCCGTTTTATCATATAACCATAGCGCGTCCGTTTTATCATATAACCATAGCGCGCCCGTTTTATCATATAACCATAGCACGCCCGTTTTATCATATAACCATAGTGCGCCACCGTTTTATCATATAACCATAGCGCGCCCGTTTTATCATATAACCATAGCGCGCCACCGTTTTATCATATAACCATAGCGTGCCCGTTTTATCATATAACCATAGCGTGCCCGTTTTATCATATAACCATAGCGCGCCCGTTTTATCATATAACCATAGCGCGCCCGTTTTATCATATAACCATAGCGCGCCCGTTTTATCATATAACCATAGCGCGCCCGTTTTATCATATAACCATAGCACGCCCGTTTATCATATAACCGTAGCGCGCCCGTTTTATCATATAGCCGTAGCGTGCCCGTTTTATCATATAACCGTAGCGTGCCCGTTTTATCATATAACCATAGCGCGCCCGTTTGATCATATAACTATAGCGCGCCCGTTTGATCATATAACCATAGCACGCCCGTTTTATCATATAACCATAGCGCGCCCGTTTTATCATATAACCATAGCGCGCCCATTTTATCATATAACCATAGCGCGCCCGTTTTATCATATAACCATAGCGCGCCCGTTTTATCATATAACCATAGCGCGCCCGTTTTATCATATAACCATAGCACGCCCGTTTTATCATATAACCATAGCGTGCCCGTTTTATCATATAACCATAGCGCGCCCGTTTTATCATATAACCATAGCACGCCCGTTTTATCATATAACCATAGCGTGCCCGTTTTATCATATAACCATAGCGCGCCGTTTTATCATATAACCATAGCGCGCCACCGTTTTATCATATAACCATAGCATGCCCGTTTTATCATATAACCATAGCGCGCCCGTTTTATCATATAACCATAGCACGCCCGTTTTATCATATAACCATAGCGCGCCGTTTTATCATATAACCATAGCGCGCCCGTTTTATCATATAACCATAGCATGCCCGTTTTATCATATAACCATAGCGCGCCACCATTTTATCATATAACCATAGCGCGCCACCGTTTTATCATATAACCATAGCGCGCCCGTTTTATCATATAACCATAGCGCGCCCGTTTTATCATATAACCATAGCATGCCCGTTTTATCATATAACCATAGCACGCCCGTTTTATCATATAACCATAGCGCGCCCGTTTTATCATATAACCATAGCGCGCCCGTTTTATCATATAACCATAGCGCGCCCGTTTTATCATATAACAATAGCATGCCCGTTTTATCATATAACCATAGCGCGCCCGTTTTATCATATAACCATAGCGCGCCCGTTTTAATAAATACCGTTGCTACTTTCATGTTGGCGTCTAGTATCAGCAAAATTGTAATGACATCAACCAAGTAGCATGAATTCATTACACAACCAAGTAGCATGAATTCATTACACAACCAAGTAGCATGAATTCATTACACAACCAAGTAGCATGAATTCATTACACAACCAAGTAGCATGAATTCATTACACAACCAAGTAGCATGAATTCATTACACAACCAAGTAGCATGAATTCATTACACAAAGCAGCGTTATCTTTATGCTTTAATCAGCAATATAATTATATCGAGACTTCCTTTAAATCATAGTTTGTCTTACCATTAAGTTAAGTTAGTTATGTACCAATTCAAATAGACATATGCGTACTTTAATGTTTAATTTACAAATCATAGGATTATTCTTTCAACCAATCAGAATCCTTCCAGGTGTTATTACACATTATTACGCATTAACGAGCTGTGTTTGTAAAACTATGGACCGCATGATTAACTCCAGACTAGTTTGGTATCTGGAGTCCAACAATTGAATTTCCGAATGAACAAAGTACCAATGACCATTTAATACGATTGGAAACGTTTATCCGTGATGCTTTCATCAAGAAACAACACATAATTTCTATATTTTTCGATCTTGAAAAGCTTACGATACAACATGGAAACATGGTATTATGAAAGACTTACACGAGTTAGGCCTTAAAAAACACATGCCACAATTTATATCTGACTTCCTCATGGATAGACAACTTTAAGTTAGAGTGGGTTCTACCCTCTCTAGCAATCACGAACAAGAAATGGGTGTCCCGCAAGGCAGTATTTTATCTGTTATACTTTTTAATATTAAAATAAATAACATTGTGAAATGCCTTGGCAAAGATACTGAGTGTTCTTTATATGTAGATGATTTTGTTATATGTTATCGTTAAAAGGCAATGGCTACTTAATTGAATGCCATCTTCAACTTTGTTTAAATAAAGTCCAGTCATGGGCTTTAAATAACGGTTTTCGATTTTCGAAGGCCAAAACCAATTGTATTCACTTTTGTCAGTCAAGAAAATTACACAATGACCCTGTATTAACTCTTAATGGAGTCCCCATTCTTGTTGTTCCCGAGACTAAATTTCTTGGAGTAATTTTTGATAAGAAACTTTCGTTTATTCCTCACTTGAAATACTTGAAAGCAAGATGCCTCAAGGCAATGAACCTTATTAAAGTAGTAGCTCATACGGACTGGGGAGCTGATCAAAAGGTCCTCCTTAGACTGTATAGAGTGCTAGTTCATTTCAAACTCGATTATGGATCAATTGTGTATGGATCAGCCAGACCCTCATATATCAAAACACTTGACCCAATACATCACCAAGGCTTACCACTTGCATTCAGAGCTTTCAGAACATCACCAATAGCTAGTTTATATGTTGAAGCAAATGAACGATCCCTTTACCTCAGACGTGAAAAATTATCTCTACAATATGCTTTTAAGCTTAATTCAAACCCAAGAAATCCAGCGTACAAAGTCGTGTTTGATCTAGGCAATAAAACTTCCCATGAGGCGAAGCCAAAGGCGATACGTCCTCTTGCGCTTCGCATCGAGGAAGCTATTCATAATGTAGATTTTAACATTGACAATGTTCATGAAACTTTTATATCAGATATAGCTCCTTTTGACCTAATTAAACCCAACGTTATTTTACAACTTCATGATAACCTGAAATCATATACCGTAATTTCCTATGTATACCATGCTATCATGTATAACGCGCACACAAATTTTGGCAGGACAATCTATGAAAAGCTTAGTTCTGGTGTATACCGCGCACCGTAAAATATCATTTTCACAAGCCAAAATTTCTCAAGATATGATACAATCGTGCTCTAAATCGTGGAGGCCTACATGCAGAAGTGCATGGTTCTGAAATATAATCATGCTCCATGATTTTTGTATTCCCGTACAAAAAGAAACAAACGTGCGGGCCTATGTCCGGAAGTGCAATGTTTTGATAAATCCCCAATGCCTTACTGTGTTCCGACCTTGCGATTGCCACGAGCCTCTGCATACTTGATCATTGAGAGCTTCTCTCTAGCAGTGTAGGGGTTTCTGAATTTTAAGTACTGTGACAATAACTGAGATTTGACAATTCTGAGTAATAGATATCAATCAGTGGAGTTTACTGCTTGTCTAATGACAGCTGATTTATTGAATTTATTTAAAGTCGCCATCACATAAATGCATTTGGGCTATTGAGTTTTCTACGAAGATTAAAATACACATCTAAAAGTGATTTTGCCTATTGTAATTATTATAACTAGATGTTTAGAGGGTTATGAGGGCTGCTGTAATCTGTGTGTGTTCGGATTCATATCTCCTATATAGTTTTCATACCTCATAAGAATGTGTGCCAGCGACAGTCAGGGGTAGACCAGGTGAATACAATACCCGGTGCATGTATACATTCTAAGATGTGTAAGACTGCATATATATAAATATATGTTTACCATTTCTAATACGGTTATGTGACAAAAATATCTTGTTACATGTGCAATGTTGCGTTATACTATAATACTGTGATCGCCATGCCACAAGACAATAAATTCTTGCATCCATATCCATCCAGCATCCGACATTTTACATTAAAATTACAAGTTATGTACTAAAATACTTTTAGTTAAGACTACGAAGTTTAAAATATGTGTACTATGGTAATACCATGAGGATTAAGAACAAGTGGACCGTCTTAATGTGTATCTGTACTAAGATAGTTCATATCTGATCCCCGAGTACATATAATTATAACCAGTCATGCAGATATATAGTCGGTAATAACAGATCTCCCATATACATGGGAAATTATAATTGTGTTTATATATCACATTTATGTCCTCAGCCCACTATGTCGTTTATATCCTCAGCCCACTATGTCCTCAGCCCACTATGTCGTTTATGTCCTCAGCCCACTATGTCGTTTATGTCCTCAGCCCACTATGTCATTTATGTCCTCAGCCCACTATGTCGTTTATATCCTCAGCCCACTATGTCGTTTATGTCTTCAGCCAACTGTGTCGTTTATGTCCTCAGCTCACTATGTCATTTATATCCTCAGCCCACTATGTCGTTTATGTCCTCAGCCCACTATGTCGTTTATGTCCTCAGCCCACTATGTCATTTATATCCTCAGCCCACTATGTCGTTTATGTCCTCAGCCCACTATGTCGTTTATGTCCTCAGCCCACTATGTCGTTTATGTCCTCAGCCCACTATGTCGTTTATGTCCTCAGCCCACTATGTCGTTTATGTCCTCAGCCCACTATGTCGTTTATATCCTCAGCCCACTATGTCGTTTATGTCCTCAGCCCACTATGTCGTTTATGTCCTCAGCCCACTGTGTCGTTTATGTCCTCAGCCCACTGTGTCGTTTATGTCCTCAGCCCACTGTGTCGTTTATATCCTCAGCCCACTATGTCGTTTATATCCTCAGCCCACTATGTCGTTTATATCCTCAGCCCACTATGTCGTTTATGTCCTCAGCCCACTATGTCGTTTATGTCCTCAGCCCACTGTGTCATTTATGTCCTCAGCCCACTGTGTCGTTTATATCCTCAGCCCACTATGTCGTTTATGTCCTCAGCCCACTATGTCGTTTATATCCTCAGCCCACTATGTCCTCAGCCCACTATGTCGTTTATATCCTCAGCCCACTATGTCCTCAGCCCACTATGTCATTTATATCCTCAGCCCCACTATGTCGTTTATATCCTCAGCCCACGATGTCGTTTATATCCTCAGCCCACGATGTCGTTTATGTCCTCAGCCCACTGTGTCGTTTATGTCCTCAGCCCACTGTGTCGTTTATGTCCTCAGCCCACTGTGTCGTTTATGTCCTCAGCCCACTGTGTCGTTTATGTCCTCAGCCCACAGTGACGTTTATGTCCTCAGCCCACTGTGTCATTTATGTCCTCAGCCCACTGTGTCGTTTATATCCTCAGCCCACTATGTCGTTTATGTCCTCAGCCCACTATGTCGTTTATATCCTCAGCCCACTATGTCCTCAGCCCACTATGTCGTTTATATCCTCAGCCCACTATGTCCTCAGCCCACTATGTCATTTATATCCTCAGCCCCACTATGTCGTTTATATCCTCAGCCCACGATGTCGTTTATATCCTCAGCCCACGATGTCGTTTATGTCCTCAGCCCACTGTGTCGTTTATGTCCTCAGCCCACTGTGTCGTTTATGTCCTCAGCCCACTGTGTCGTTTATGTCCTCAGCCCACTGTGTCGTTTATGTCCTCAGCCCACTGTGCCGTTTATGTCCTCAGCCCACTATGTCGTTTATGTCCTCAGCCCACTGTGTCGTTTGGACATCTTTTTTAACATATTTAAGAAAGACCAAACTAATATGGGTTACTCGTATAAATATACAACTAAACCCATATTTCATTGCAGTAAGCTGCAATAAGTGAAAGTTCATTTTCACTTGAAACATAGTAGGTTACTGAGGATGTGATTTTGTGTTCCCTCATGATGATTCCGTTTATTTACCCTCGCCACCGGTAAACCATATGGGCGAGCTTATGTGTTCCCTCATATTCCCGCCCCCATGTTTTATATCTCCCTGTGTACTGGGATCATTAATTGTTATAAAATAACAACTATACCCCTTTATGATCAGTACGTTAAAAAACACTTCCGTAGCAATTCCAACGGTCACCTTAATAGAGCCAGTAAAATTGTAATAATGTTTAAAATAATTATACTCAAGCCAAAAAATAATAACCGTAGATCCTTGTCGAATCAAAAATCCATATGGCAGTAATCCGGTTCCGTTTTTCATGTTCGGTATTTTGGAGATAGACCGACAGCACGCATTGTTCGCGGTGAGACTATTCTCATGGCTAGTGGGTTTGCTGTCACAATGCCTACATATACTAATTTTACTAAACTAAACTGGACTCTTGCATGGATCTTGACAATGAAGAATTACATAAAACGGTGACCGAAATTTCCTCTAATATCCTAGCATAATTATAGGGATAAGGGAAGATTTTTTGCAAGAATCTTGAGACATATGTTCATATTAGCATTCCCCGTCACTAATATTTATTTAGAGTAAGTGGCTTATAATGGGAATACATAAGGAAGAAGGATAGTTTGAGATACATAGAAAGAAGGAAGACTGTTTGTCTGAGAAATGTTTGACAGCTCTTGATGTGTCCTTCATATCTCCCAAGATCCTTGTTATTACATTATCAAACTGGGAGAGTACCCTGCGCGAGTCCAGATATATATTGTGTTGCATACGAACTGGGCAAGTTAGCCCATGGTCATGTCATCATCACCACATTTCCTATTGTTGTAAATCTACTTAAAATTAATTGATTATGACAGCCCTACCCATGGTTATGGTATGTCCAATACAAAGATCTTCTGCATAAGTTTCAGCCGGCTAGGTCACTTATATCGTTTAAGGTATGAGTGTTATAGTGTAGTTTTACTTTATGTAAGACACACCACGAAAACCTGTATTGGTTTATTCCTGTCTAGGTGGGAAACACCACTAGATTTCAATAGGTTCCCATGGATTTTACCTGAATGTAGTCATATTAAACCCAATATTGGATGTGAATTAGACACTCAATGGGCATCAAAAGATTCCCTGTCATTTTTACAACCTGATAAAAAGTATGACTTTTGTACCTTTATAGAGTACAAATAAACTGGGTTAACTCATAATGTTCATAGTGTACATAGTGTGACTGGGACCAATCAAAATTGAGAAGGTCCAATTTACTGTAATTGGGTCAGATATATCCCTGCCTCAGGAATGTGTACCGAGTTGACCTTTATGAGCATGGGAACCAAAATGCTGACAAGAAAGAGTTATTTCAGGTGTGGATCTAGGGGTTAGGGGGATGATTACAACAACTAGCAATAAGTACAATGTATAGCGTTATATTCTATATAGAATATTTATCCCAGGAAGCACTCACATGATTGTTTAACTGAGCCCATATAATCAAAAATTGTTAGAATTGGACATTGCCATTTGTCACAGCACAAGGGCCTCAACAATTAGGTAACGTTATTTGATTATTTGAAGTCAATAGCATATTGATGTTTAAAGAAAAGCATATAAACATTCTGTGGGTATTATATAAATGATTATAAAAACTAGGTTATGAATATGTAACCGGGGAGTTTATAGGAATAACAAACTCTGGTTTTTACTTATTTTCGTATTCCTTAAATATATGGATATAAAGAGCCTGTAAAATACAATACATACATAATATTATTATGTACAAATCATTCTACTTAATTACTCAATACACAATTCAAGCATTTCAAATAAATATTTTACAATGTAAAAGATAAAACATTACATTACCAGAGTCTGGCTATCAGCTGACACATATAATTTAATTATGTATAGTTACTAGTATAGTATCTTAATGTAAAACGGATAGCTTCACAACTTATCCGTTTAACTAGTAGAGTAAGAGTGTGGGATAAGGGTCTTGAACAAGTTAGTTGGAAAGTGCATCTAATTAGTTGAGTTAGTTCACTCATTCACACATCTGACCTGATTGTCACTCACAATCACTCACCCATAATACTTTATACACAATAGTAGTGAAGACTAGTATATATTATGCAAAGACATAGTATGGGACCAGGCTATATAATTATGATATGATTCAGACCAGTGATTTTATTAGGCCATATAGGGGAAACTATTGGGTGGTACGCTTGCAGCAGGGTTTGGAAATATTATAATGTACATGTACTAAATATCAATAATTATTACCCTTTAAGATACATATGACATGGGTTACAAATACATGACACATGTGGTAAATTAGTTCAGGTTTCTCACTTTATATGGAGAAAATCTCGTAGGGCTGTTGGAAATTTTACCATTAGGATTATAATATTATATTATGTATACAGGGGGATTTTTATCCCTTCAAACCTTCAGTCTTTTGTGGAGGATCCACCATGGTGTATACCATGCCATTCCTCTATAAATGTTGAACACATCTAAATTCACTGTGTAGATTTAGCACTCGTTCGCCAAGAATATTTTACAGTTGTGACAATGAAGGAGCTTTTCGACACTGTTGATTTTAAATATATTATTGCATTTTTAAAAGAATCACATCTTTTCCATAAATTGTAACGTTTTTGCTGTTTTATATACAGTTTTTAAAACTGATGTTTTTTATCATGTTTACAGCTTGATAAACTTTGTTGCAATTGACCTTTCGTCATTACAATTTTACTACATATATTTTTAACTATCTTGTATACAATATACTTAACCCAGCGCGATATAGCCTGAACTGTGCTGATGCGCCGTTAAGCCAAATACTCACTCATTCACTCACAATAGTTATTGACAAGTTAAGGCTTAAAGTCAAAACAAACTGATTAATTAATTATAATTAGGGATGGCAACGAATAGCGATTTTGCTATTCGAATATTCAATCAGGAAGGTAATCGAATATTTTATATAATTCTATCAAAAAATCATAATCTCTTATAAAAATTGCCAAATTAGCCTACTTTCTGTTTTACGCGTAAGGCCATGCAAATATGACGACGACTCATTGTCACTTGAACTGCTTTCCGGTGAAGGTTTTTCAAATGATTATTCTGAATGATGTTTTACCCGAATATGATAAATCCATTTTGCATAGATTGCATCTAGCATTTTTGTTATTCTCAGAGTGATTGAAGTCTTTCCAAGCGTGTGACTGAGCGGACGGCATTTTTGATGACAATATCATAAACATTGTACTTTAAATGGTACTTTTTGGTAATATTGAGCAGTTAATTAAACATTTATGATACATGGGGGTTGATGTTGTTGCAAAGTTTCTGTAATATTTCAAAGGAATTTTGTTGGCTAAACACTTTTGACATCATAATTAAACACTACCTACCTTAGCACCTACTGTAATTATCCGATTATATGGCAGGATGTCAATTAATACATGCCATGGATGCGATCACAACATGGTTTCAAAAGAAAACAACATATTTGATATTATAACAGTTTATTTCAATTTGCAAATATACTATTTTTTCCGAATATTCAAATACTGGAATAGTATTCGGATATTCGGACGTCCAAGCTAATATCAAATATTCGTTGCCACCCCTAATTATGATTATTGAACATATTGTCATTACTTTCACAGTAAACACCTTCAACTATCTTTATCGATTGTTTGCACAGGCACAGCGCAGTATGTCTTTGATCACGTAAATTTGTCGAATGAAAGTCACTCTTCAGTGGCAAGCTAGCGCGTTGACATAACGCAAGTGAAATACTATTTATACTGAAGGATCCAAAACATAAATTTGATATAACGAAAAATTTGAGCCAGTTATATGTAAAATAGTAGCATCTGAAATGGGACTTTGGCCCGACTTTGAGGGAAAATTGGAGCCAGTTATATGTAAAATAGTAGCATCTGAAATGGGACTTTGGCCCGACTTTGAGATAACTGGAGAATTTTACATAATCGACTTTGATGTATATGAAATGGGCAGATGAGAGGAATGTTTTACTGTTTCAGTGGATTATGGAGGTGTGACTGTGCCTTGCTCTGTGCTGTAGCTGCATGTGATCATCGTTTCTGTGATATGTATATACAACATTTGCTCTCCTGGGCAGACCATATGCTCCCAGTCTATGGGCTACTGGATAATGGAGATTTATACCATTGGAGGTAAGAAAATATCCAGTGTTTATTTTCCTTTATGGGTCCGGGTCCTCTCAGGAGGGGAAAATTGCACTTATCTGACCAAAAAGTTGTGAAATGAGAGATGTTGGTGGTTTTCCTATTACTCAATTTAAAACACTACAAACAATAGTATCAACAATATAGTATCAACAATAGTATTAACAATATAGTATCAACAATAGTATCAACAATAGTATCAACAATATAGTATCAACAATAGTATCAACAATATAGTATCAACAATAGTATCAACAATATAGTATCAACAATAGTTCAACAACAATAGTATCAACAATATAGTATCAACAATATAGTATCAACAATAAAGTATCAACAATATAGTATCAACAATAGTATCAACAATATAGTATCAACAATATAGTATCAACAACAATAGTATCAACAATATAGTATCAACAATATAGTATCAACAATATAGTATCAACAATATAGTATCAACAACAATAGTATCAACAATATAGTATCAACAATATAGTATCAACCATAGTATCAACAATATAGTATCAACAACAATAGTATCAACAATATAGTATCAACAATATAGTATCAACAACAATAGTATCAACAATATAGTATCAACAATATAGTATCAACAATATAGTATCAACAATATAGTATCAACAACAATAGTATCAACAATATAGTATCAACAATATAGTATCAACAATATAGTATCAACAATATAGTATCAACAACAATAGTATCAACAATATAGTATCAACAATATAGTATCAACAACAATAGTATCAACAATATAGTATCAACAACAATAGTATCAACAATATAGTATCAACAATATAGTATCAACAATATAGTATCAACAAATAGTATCAACAACAATAGTATCAACAATATAGTATCAACAATATAGTATCAACAATATAGTATCAACAATATAGTATCAACAACAATAGTATCAACAATATAGTATCAACAATATAGTATCAACAATATAGTATCAACAATAGTATCAACAATAGTATCAACAATATAGTATCAACAATAGTATCAACAATATAGTATCAACACTAGTATCAACAACAATAGTATCAACAATATAGTATCAACAACAATAGTATCAACAATAAAGTATCAACACTAGTAGTATCAACAATATAGTATCAACAATAGTATCAACAATAGTATCAACACTATAGTATCAACAATAGTATTAACAATATAGTATCAACAATATAGTATCAACAATAGTATCAACAATATAGTATCAACACTAGTATCAACAATATAGTATCAACAATATAGTATCAACAATAGTATCAACAATATAGTATCAACAATAGTGAGTGTGAGTGTTACACTACCATCATGGTTTTCTTGTCACATTGTTTGTGTAGTATCTATGCAAGCTAGTGTCATATATTACTGTGAGTTATACACTACCATCATGGTTTTCTTGTCATATTGTTTGTGTAGTATCTATGCAAGCTAGTGTCATATATTACTGTGAGTTATACACTACCATCATGGTTTTCTTGTCATATTGTTTGTGTAGTATCTATGCAAGCTAGTGTCATATATTCCAATGAATGATTCAGTGCCAACATAACCCTCTTGTCATATTCCACAGGATGTCATGAGGCAAACTGATTTTCTGTCATTCTTGCAATTTTGTTATTGTTCTACAGAAGACAAAAGTCTGCAGAAATAGCATCATGTACACAATTAAGGTTTAAAGACACCCATATTGTTGTGTTATATTTTCAGGCATGCAGATGCGCACAGGAGTAACTCACTTGATTATAAGGCATTGAGGAAACATGTATGCCATGTATTGGGGTACAGTAACACACTGAATGTCAAACTGAAGGCTAACTTACCTGGCCACAGTGAAAAATCATACTTCTGTGTTTGGAAAGATTTATTGAGAGATCATGGTAATGGTTGGTTGTGACAGTTTCTCAAGTTTGTGTTAGTTAAGGATGACCGCGTGTTAATTGAGCAGGACCATGTGTTAATTAAAGATGACCTTGTGTTAATTAAGGATGACCTTGTGTTAATTAAGGATGACCTTGTGTTAGTTGAGGAGGACCATGTGTTAATTAAGGATGACCTTGTGTTAGTTAAGGATGACCTTGTGCTTGTGTTAGTTAAGGATGACCTTGTGTTAGTTAAGGATGACCTTGTGTTAGTTAATGATTAGCTTGTGTTAGTTAAGGATGACCTTGTGTTAGTTAAGGATGACCTTGTGTTAATTAAGTATGACATTGTGTTAGTTGAAGAGGATCATGTGTTAATTAAGGATGACCTTGTGTTAGTTAAGGATGACCTTGTGTTAGTTGAGGAGAACCATGTATTAATTAAGGATGACCTTGTGTTAATTAAGGATGACCTTGTGTTAGTTGAGGATGACCTTGTGTTAGTTGAGGAGGACCTGGTGTTAGTTGAGGTTGACTGTGTGTTAGTTAAGGATGACCATGTGTTAGTTAAGGATGACCTTGTGTTAGTTGAGGACGACCTTGTGTTAGTTGAGGATGAATGTGTGTTAGTTGAGGATGACCTTGTGTTAGTTGAGGATGACCTTGTGTTAGTTGAGGATGACTGTGTGTTAGTTAAGGATGACCTTGTGTTAGTTGAGGAGGACCTTGTGCTAGTTGAGGATGACCTTGTGTTAGTTGAGGATGACCTTGTGTTAGTCGAGGATGACTGTGTGTTAGTTGAGGATGACCTTGTGTTAGTTGAGGATGACCTTGTGTTAGTTGAGGAGGACCATGTGTTAGTTGAGGAGGACCTTGTGTTAGTTGAGGAGGACCTTGTGTTAGTTAAGGATGACCTTGTGTTAGTTGAGGAGGACCATGTGTTAGTTTTAGGAGGATCATGTGTTAGTTGAGGATGACCTTGTGTTAGTTAAGGATGGCATTGTGTTAGTTGAGGACAACCTTGTGTTAGTTGAGGACGACCTTGTGTTAATTAAGGATGACCTTGTGTTAGTTGAGGACGACCTTGTGTTAGTTGAGGAGGACCTTGTGTTAGTTGAGGTTGACCTTGTGTTAGTTAAGGATGACCTTGTGTTAGTTAAGGATGACCTTGTGTTAGTTGAGGACGACCTTATGTTAGTTGAGGATGACCTTGTGTTAGTTGAGGATGACCTTGTGTTAGTTGAGGATGACCGTACGTTAGTTGAGGATGACCTTGCGTTAGTTGAGGATGACCTTGCGTTAGTTGAGGATGACCTTGTGTTAGTTAAGGATGACCTTGTGTTAGTTGAGGATGACCTTGTGTTAGTTAAGGATGACCTTGTGTTAGTTGAGGATGACATTGTGTTAGTTGAGGATGACCTTGTGTTAGTTGAGGATGACCGTGTGTTAGTTAAGGATGACCTTGTGTTAGTTGAGGATGACATTATGTTAGTTGAGGATGACCTTGTGTTAGTTAAGGATGACCTTGTGTTAGTTGAGGATGACCTTGTGTTAGTTGAGGATGACCTTGTGTTAGTTGAGGATGACCTTGTGTTAGTTGAGGATGACCTTGCTCACGTTCTCGTCATCCCTGTTCAGATATTAGTCCTCTGCAGATCAAATTTCTACAACTACAAGCTTGGCCGATCTCTGTATATTCAGCCATCATTCCATGTTTTCATGTTCAGATGATGTAATCGTTAAAGTCCCAGCGAGGAATTATTAAATTACTTTGCACATACATTATAATAAGATGACATGTAATGCGCAAGACCAATACCCACAGCTTAATGGTCAAGGAAGTCGTGATAGCGCAATGGTAGTGCGTTCGCTTCAGGTGCGAAAGGCCCAGAGTTCGCACCTAGATTAGCCTGTTAAGATTGTGCCATTAGACAAGGCATTTAAATTCCACATTGCCTCTTCTCTACCTCATGGCGAAGGATTCCATCAGGAATGAGGTCTCGAGAGTGATTAATATAAGTTGTAAGAACTTGTTTCACAATCGAGACAAAATAAATCTGTATAATGATAATCTAGGTATGGCAACGAATATTCGAATATTTGCTCGAAATATTATATTTGCAAAAATGAAATAAACTGTCATAAAATGAGTTATTTTCTTTTGAAACCATCATATAACCTTCCAATGCAAATGTAATCACATGTGTGAATAAACAATGTTGTGGTCGCATCCATGGCAGGTGTTAATTGACAATGCCATGTAATTGGATATTTACAGTAGGTACTAAGGTAGGTAATATTTAATTATGATGTCAAAACTGTTTAGAGGAGAAAATTCTTTTGAAATATTACAGACGCTTTGCAACAACATCCACCCTCATGTATCTTAAATATTTAATTAACTCCTCAATATTACCAAAAACTAATCGTTAATGTACGATTTTTATGATATTCTCCTCAAAAATGCTGCCTGCTCAGTCACACGTTTGGAAAGACTTCAATCGCTCTGAGAATAAGAAAACTGCTATGCAAAATGGATTTAACATATTCGGGTACAATATTAATCTGAATAATCATTTGAAAAAGAAACACCCTTCAATGGAAGCCAGTTCAAATGGCAATGGCTTCATTTGTGAAAACGCCCATGAATGTACAGTGGCCGATAACAAAAACTCCTACCCCAAGGATTGTCTGACCCTAATAACAGTCTTTCAAATGGGACGTTATAGATAAATAGTTTTATTCTGGTAAAAATATGTAAGAGTCAGCATTTCTATCAAATTCTTTTGTTACATAGTCATTGTTTTGATTTCATTCCTATAATTTTAATCAGTTAGATTCTTTGTATAATGGTGACTTTTACATTATATTTTATAAAGAGGAGATCACCAATGCATTTTCTTAAGCAGATGTTATCTGATATTATTATCTATTGTGTCTTAGTAGGTAATCTACACATATGGGGGTGATTATCCTATGATATGAATAGTGACCCCCTCCCACTCATATAATCTACACATAAGGGGTGAGTATCCTATGATATGGATAGTGACCCCCTCCCACTCATATAATCTACACATATGGGGGTGATTATCCTATGATAAGGATAGTGACCCCCTCCCACGCATGTAATCTACACATATGGAGGTGATTATCCTATGATATGGATAGTGACCCCCTCCCACTCATATAATCTACACATATGGTGGTGATTATCCTATGATATGGATAGTGACCACTCCGACTCATATAATCTACACATATGGGAGTGATTATCCTATGATATGGATAGTGACACCCTCCCACTCATATAATCTACACATATGGGGTGATTATCCTATGATTTGGATAGTGACCTCCTCCCACTCATATAATCTACACATATGGGTTGAATTTCCTATGATTTGGATAGTGACCCCCTCCCATTCATGTAATCTACACACATGGAGGTGATTATCCTATGATATGGATAGTGACCCCCTCCCACTCATATAATCTACACATATGGGTTGATTATCCTATGATTTGGATAGTGACCCCCTCCCACTAATATAATCTACACATATGGTGGTGATTATCCTATGATATGGATAGTGACCACTCCGACTCATATAATCTACACATATGGGAGTGATTATCCTATGATATGGATAGTGACACCCTCCCACTCATATAATCTACACATATGGGGTGATTATCCTATGATTTGGATAGTGACCTCCTCCCACTCATATAATCTACACATATGGGGTGATTATCCTATGATATGGATAGTGACCCCCTCCCACTCATATAATCTACAAATATGGGGGTGATTATCCTATGATATGGATAGTGACCCCCTCCCACTCATGTAATCTACACATATGGGGGTGATTATCCTATAATATGGATAGTGACCCCATCCCACTCATATAATCTACACATATGGGGTGATTATCCTATGATTTGGATAGTGACCTCCTCCCACTCATATAATCTACACATATGGGTTGAATTTCCTATGATTTGGATAGTGACCCCCTCCCATTCATGTAATCTACACACATGGGGGTGATTATCCTATGATTTGGATAGTGACTCCCTCCCATTCATGTAATCTACACATATGGGGGTGATTATCCTATGATATGTATAGTGACCCTCCTCCCACTCATGTAATCTACACATATGGGGGTGATTATCCTATGATTTTGATAGTGACACCCTCCCACTCATATAATCTACACATATGGGGGTGATTATCCTATGATTTGGATAGTGACACCCTCCCACTCATATAATCTACACATATGGGTGATTATCCTATGATATGGATAGTGACCCCCTCCCACTCATATGATCTACATATATGGTGTGATTATCCTATGATTTGGATAGTGACACCCTCCCACTCATATAATCTACACATATGGGGGTAATTATCCTATGATTTGGATAGTGACCTCCTCCCACTTATATAATCTGCACATGATTATCCTATGATTTGGATAGTGACACCCTCCCATTCATGTTATCTACACATATGGGGGTGATTATCCTATGATATGGATAGTGACCCCCTCCCTTTCATATAATCTACACATATGGGGGTGATTATCCTATGATATGGATAATGACACCCTCCCACTCATATATTCTACACATATGGGGTGATTATCCTATGATATGGATAGTGACCCCCTCCTACTCATATAATCTACACATGGTGGGGTGATTATCTTATGATTTGGATAGTGACACCCTCCCATGCATGTAATCTACACATATGGGGGTGCTTATCCTATGATATGGATAGTGACCCCCCCTCCCACTCATGTAATCTACACATATGGGGGTGATTATCCTATGATTTGGATAGTGACACCCTCCCACTCATATAATCTACACATATGGGTGATTATCCTATGATATGGATAGTGACCCCCTCCCACTCATGTAATCTACACATATGGGTGTGATTATCCTATGATATGGATAGTGACCCCCTCCCTCTAATATAATCTACACATATGGGGTGATTATCCTATGATATGGATAGTGACCCCCTCCCACTCATATAATCTACACATATGGGGTGATTATGCTATGATTTGGATATTGACTCCCTCCCATTCATGTAATCTAAACATATGGGGGTGATTATCCTATGATATGGATAGTGACCCCTCCCACTCATGTAATCTACACATATGGGGGTGATTATCCTATGATTTGGATAGTGACACCCTCCCACTCATATAATCTACACATGGGTGATTATCCTATGATATGGATAGTGACCCCCTCCCACTCATATAATCTACACATATGGGTTGATTATCCTATGATTTGGATAGTGACCCCCTCCCACTAATATAATCTACACATATGGGGGTGATTATCCTATGATATGGATAGTGACCACTCCCACTCATATAATCTACACATATGGGAGTGATTATCCTATGATATGGATAGTGACCCCCTCCCACTCATATAATCTACACATATGTGGTGATTATCCTATTATTTGGATAGTGACGCCCTCCCACTCATATAATCTACAAATATGTGGTGATTATCCTATGATTTGGATAGTGACACCCTCCCACTCATATATTCTACACATATGGGGTGATTATCCTATGATATGGATAGTGACCCCCTCCTACTCATATAATCTACACATGGTGGGGTGATTATCTTATGATTTGGATAGTGACACCCTCCCATGCATGTAATCTACACATATGGGGGTGCTTATCCTATGATATGGATAATGACCCCCTCCCACTCATATATTCTACACATATGGGGTGATTATCCTATGATATGGATAATGACCCCCTCCCACTCATATAATCTACACATATGGTTGATTATCCTATGATATGGATAGTGACCGCTCCCACTCATATAATCTACACATATGGGGGTGATTATCCTATGATATGGATAGTGACCCCCTCCCTCTAATATAATCTACACATATGGGGTGATTATCCTATGATATGGATAGTGACCCCCTCCCACTCATATAATCTACACATATGGGGTGATTATCCTATGATTTGGATAGTGACTCCCTCCCATTCATGTAATCTAAACATATGGGGGTGATTATCCTATGATATGTATAGTGACCCCCTCCCACTCATGTAATCTACACATATGGGGTGATTATCCTATGATATGGATAGTGACCCCTCCCACTCATATAATCTACACATATGGGGTGATTATCCTATGATATGGATAGTGACCCCCTCCCACTCATATAATCTACACATATGGGTTGATTATCCTATGATATGGATAGTGACACCCTCCCACTCATATAATCTACACATATGGGGGTGATTATCCTATGATATGGATAGTGACCCCCTCCCACTCATATAATCTACACATATGGGGGTGATTATCCTATGATATGGATAATGACACCCTCCCACTCATATAATCTACACATATGGGGTGATTATCCTATGATATGGATAGTGACCCCCTCCCACTCATATAATCTACACATGGTGGGGTGATTATCTTATGATTTGGATAGTGACACCCTCCCATGCATGTAATCTACACATATGGGGGTGCTTATCCTATGATATGGATAGTGACCCCCTCCCACTCATATAATCTACACATATGGGGGTGATTATCCTATGATATGGATAGTGACACCCTCCCACTCATATAATCTACACATATGGGTGATTATCCTATGATATGGATAGTGACCCCCTCCCACTCATATAATCTACACATATGGGTGTGATTATCCTATGATATGGATAGTGACCCCCTCCCACTAATATAATCTACACATATGGGGTGATTATCCTATGATATGGATAGTGACCCCCTCCCACTCATATAATCTACACATATGGGGTGATTATCCTATGATTTGGATAGTGACTCCCTCCCATTCATGTAATCTAAACATATGGGGGTGATTATCCTATGATATGGATAGTGACCCCCTCCCACTCATATAATCTACACATATGGGGGTGATTATCCTATGATATGGATAGTGACACCCTCCCACTCATATAATCTACACATGGGTGATTATCCTATGATATGGATAGTGACCCCCTCCCACTCATATAATCTACACATATGGGTTGATTATCCTATGATATGGATAGTGACCCCCTCCCACTAATATAATCTACACATATGGGGGTGATTATCCTATGATATGGATAGTGACCACTCCCACTCATATAATCTACACATATGGGAGTGATTATCCTATGATATGGATAGTGACCCCCTCCCACTCATATAATCTACACATATGGGGTGATTATCCTATGATATGGATAGTGACGCCCTCCCACTCATATAATCTACACATATGTGGTGATTATCCTATGATTTGGATAGTGACACCCTCCCACTCATATAATCTACACATATGGGGTGATTATCCTATGATATGGATAGTGACCCCCTCCCACTCATATAATCTACACATATGGGGTGATTATCCTATGATTTGGATAGTGACACCCTCCCACTCATATAATCTACACATATGGGGGTGATTATCCTATGATATGGATAGTGACCCCCTCCCACTCATATAATCTACACATATGGGGGTGATTATCCTATGATATGGATAGTGACACCCTCCCACTCATATAATCTACACATATGGGTGATTATCCTATGATATGGATAGTGACCCCCTCCCACTCATATAATCTACACATATGGGGGTGATTATCCTATGATATGGATAGTGACCCCCTCCCACTCATATAATCTACACATATGGGGTGATTATCCTATGATATGGATAGTGACCCCTCCCACTCATATAATCTACACATATGGGGTGATTATCCTATGATATGGATAGTGACTCCCTCCCACTCATATAATCTACACATATGGGGGTGATTATCCTATGATATGGATAGTGACCCCCTCCCACTCATATAATCTACACATATGGGGGTGATTATCCTATGATATGGATAGTGACACCCTCCCACTCATATAATCTACACATGGGTGATTATCCTATGATATGGATAGTGACCCCCTCCCACTCATATAATCTACACATATGGGGTGATTATCCTATGATATGGATAGTGACCCCCTCCCACTCATATAATCTACACATATGGGGGTGATTATCCTATGATATGGATAGTGACCCCTCCCACTCATATAATCTACACATATGGGGGTGATTATCCTATGATATGGATAGTGACCCCCTCCCACTCATATAATCTACACATATGGGGTGATTATCCTATGATATGGATAGTGACCCCCTCCCACTCATATAATCTACACATATGTGGTGATTATCCTATGATATGGATAGTGACACCCTCCCACTCATATAATCTACACATATGGGGTGATTATCCTATGATATGGATAGTGACCCCCTCCCACTCATATAATCTACACATGGTGGGGTGATTATCCTATGATTTGGATAGTGACACCCTCCCACTCATATAATCTACACATATGGGGGTGATTATCCTATGATATGGATAGTGACCCCCTCCCACTCATATAATCTACACATATGGGTGATTATCCTATGATATGGATAGTGACCCCTCCCACTCATATAATCTACACATATGGGTGATTATCCTATGATATGGATAGTGACCCCTCCCACTCATATAATCTACACATATGGGGGTGATTATCCTATGATATGGATAGTGACACCCTCCCACTCATATAATCTACACATATGGGGGTGATTATCCTATGATATGGATAGTGACCCCCTCCCACTCATATAATCTACACATATGGGGGTGATTATCCTATGATATGGATAGTGACACCCTCCCACTCATATAATCTACACATATGGGGGTGATTATCCTATGATATGGATAGTGACACCCTCCCACTCATATAATCTACACATATGGGGTGATTATCCTATGATATGGATAGTGACACCCTCCCACTCATATAATCTACACATATGTGGGTGATTATCCTATGATATGGATAGTGACCCCCTCCCACTCATATAATCTACACATATGGTGGTGATTATCCTATGATATGGATAGTGACACCCTCCCACTCATATAATCTACACATATGGGGGTGATTATCCTATGATATGGATAGTGACCCCCTCCCACTCATATAATCTACACATATGGGGTGATTATCCTATGATATGGATAGTGACACCCTCCCACTCATATAATCTACACATATGGGGTGATTATCCTATGATATGGATAGTGACCCCCTCCCACTCATATAATCTACACATATGTGGGTGATTATCCTATGATATGGATAGTGACACCCTCCCACTCATATAATCTACACATAGGGGGTGATTATCCTATGATATGGATAGTGACCCCCTCCCACTCATATAATCTACACATATGGGGTGATTATCCTATGATATGGATAGTGACCCCCTCCCACTCATATAATCTACACATATGGGGTGATTATCCTATGATATGGATAGTGACACCCTCCCACTCATATAATCTACACATATGGGGGTGATTATCCTATGATATGGATAGTGACACCCTCCCACTCATATAATCTACACATATGGGGGTGATTATCCTATGATATGGATAGTGACACCCTCCCACTCATATAATCTACACATATGGGGGTGATTATCCTATGATATGGATAGTGACCCCCTCCCACTCATATAATCTACACATATGGGGTGATTATCCTATGATATGGATAGTGACCCCCTCCCACTCATATAATCTACACATATGGGGGTGATTATCCTATGATATGGATAGTGACACCCTCCCACTCATATAATCTACACATATGGGGTGATTATCCTATGATATGGATAGTGACCCCCTCCCACTCATATAATCTACACATATGGGTTGATTATCCTATGATATGGATAGTGACCCCTCCCACTATATAATCTACACATATGGGGGTGATTATCCTATGATATGGATAGTGACCCCTCCCACTCATATAATCTACACATATGGGGGTGATTATCCTATGATATGGATAGTGACCCCCTCCCACTCATATAATCTACACATATGGTGGTGATTATCCTATATATGGATAGTGACGCCCTCCACTCATATAATCTACACATAGTGGTGATTATCCTATGATATGGATAGTGACACCCTCCCACTCATATATCTACACATATGGGGTGATTATCCTATGATATGGATAGTGACCCCCTCCCACTCATATAATCTACACATGGGGTGATTATCCTATGATTTGGATAGTGACCCTCCCACTCATATAATCTACACATATGGGGGTGATTATCCTATGATATGGATAGTGACCCCCTCCCACTCATATAATCTACACATATGGGGGTGATTATCCTATGATATGGATAGTGACCCCCTCCCACTCATATAATCTACACATATGGGGGTGATTATCCTATGATATGGATAGTGACCCCCTCCCACTCATATAATCTACACATATGGGGGTGATTATCCTATGATATGGATAGTGACCCCCTCCCACTCATATAATCTACACATATGGGGGTGATTATCCTATGATATGGATAGTGACCCCCTCCCACTCATATAATCTACACATATGGGGTGATTATCCTATGATATGGATAGTGACCCCCTCCCACTCATATAATCTACACACTGGGGTGATTATCCTATGATATGGATAGTGACCCCCTCCCACTCATATAATCTACACATATGGGGTGATTATCCTATGATATGGATAGTGACACCCTCCCACTCATATAATCTACACATATGGGGGTGATTATCCTATGATATGGATAGTGACCCCCTCCCACTCATGTAATCTACACATATGGGGGTGATTATCCTATGATTTGGATGTGACACCCTCCCACTCATATAATCTACACATATGGGTGATTATCCTATGATATGGATAGTGACCCCCTCCCACTCATATAATCTACACATATGGGGGTGATTATCCTATGATATGGATAGTGACCCCCTCCCACTCATATAATCTACACATATGGGTGATTATCCTATGATATGGATAGTGACCCCCTCCCACTCATATAATCTACACATATGGGGGTGATTATCCTATGATATGGATAGTGACCCCCTCCCACTCATATAATCTACACATATGGGGGTGATTATCCTATGATATGGATAGTGACACCCTCCCACTCATATAATCTACACATATGGGTGATTATCCTATGATATGGATAGTGACCCCCTCCCACTCATATAATCTACACATATGGGTTGATTATCCTATGATATGGATAGTGACCCCCTCCCACTCATATAATCTACACATATGGGGTGATTATCCTATGATATGGATAGTGACCACTCCCACTCATATAATCTACACATATGGAGTGATTATCCTATGATATGGATAGTGACCCCCTCCCACTCATATAATCTACACATATGTGGTGATTATCCTATTATATGGATAGTGACGCCCTCCCACTCATATAATCTACAAATATGTGGTGATTATCCTATGATATGGATAGTGACACCCTCCCACTCATATAATCTACACATATGGGGGTGATTATCCTATGATATGGATAGTGACCCCCTCCCACTCATATAATCTACACATGATTATCCTATGATTTGGATAGTGACACCCTCCCACTCATATAATCTACACATATGGGGGTGCTTATCCTAAAATATGGATAGTGACCCCCTTCCACTCATATAATCTACAAATATGTGGTGATTATCCTATGATTTGGATAGTGACACCCTCCCACTCATATAATCTACACATATGGGTGATTATCCTATGATTTGGATAGTAACCCCCTCCCACTCATATAATCTACACATATGGGTTGATTATCCTATGATTTGGATAGTGACCTCCTCCCACTTATATAATCTGCACATGATTATCCTATGATTTGTATAGTGACACCCTCCCACTCATATAATCTACATATATGGGGTGATTATCCTATGATTTGGATAGTGACACCCTCCCATTCATGTAATCTACACATATGGGGGTGATTATCCTATGATATGGATAGTGACCCCCTCCCACTCATGTAATCTACACATATGGGGGTGATTATCCTATGATATGGATAGTGACCCCCTCCCACTCATATAATCTACACATATGGGGGTGATTATCCTATGATATGGATAGTGACCCCCTCCCACTCATATAATCTACACATATGGGGTGATTATCCTATGATATGGATAGTGACCCCCTCCCACTCATATAATCTACACACATGGGGGTGATTATCCTATGATATGGATAGTGACACCATCCCACTCATAATCTACACATATGGGGGTGATTATCCTATGATATGGATAGTGACCCCCTCCCACTCATATAATCTACACATATGGGGTGATTATCCTATGATTTGGATAGTGACACCCTCCCACTCATATAATCTACACATATGGGGGTGATTATCCTATGATATGGATAGTGACCCCCTCCCACTCATATAATCTACACATATGGGGTGATTATCCTATGATTTGGATAGTGATGCCCTTCCACTCATATAATCTACACATATGGGTGTGATTATGCTATGATATGGATAGTGACCCCCTCCCTCTAATATAATCTACACATA
>JABXNX010003110.1:0-37696 GCA_014843695.1 Archivesica marissinica | reverse complement strand
ACATATGACGGTGGAATATAGCTCAGGCATGCCAACATTGATTCAAGCAATGGTTTAACATATGACGGTGGAATATAGCTCAGGCATGCCAACATTGATTCAAGCAATGGTTTAACATATGACGGTGGAATATAGCTCAGGCATGCCAACATTGATTCAAGCAATGGTTTAACATATGCCAACATTGATTCAAGCAATGGTTTAACATATGACGGTGGAATATAGCTCAGGCATGCCAACATTGATTCAAGCAATGGTTTAACATATGCCAACATTGATTCAAGCAATGGTTTAACATATGACGGTGGAATATAGCTCAGGCATGCCAACAATTGATTCAAGCAATGGTTTAACATATGACGGTGGAATATAGCTCAGGCATGCCAACATTGATTCAAGCAATGGTTTAACATATGCCAACATTGATTCAAGCAATGGTTTAACATATGACGGTGGAATATAGCTCAGGCATGCCAACATTGATTCAAGCAATGGTTTAACATATGACGGTGGAATATAGCTCAGGCATGCCAACATTGATTCAAGCAATGGTTTAACATATGACGGTGGAATATAGCTCAGGCATGCCAACATTGATTCAAGCAATGGTTTAACATATGACGGTGGAATATAGCTCAGGCATATGCCAACATTGATTCAAGCAATGGTTTAACATATGACGGTGGAATATAGCTCAGGCATGCCAACATTGATTCAAGCAATGGTTTAACATATGACGGTGGAATATAGCTCAGGCATGCCAACATTGATTCAAGCAATGGTTTAACATATGACGGTGGAATATAGCTCAGGCATGCCAACATTGATGCAAGCAATGGTTTAACATATGACGGTGGAATATAGCTCAGGCATGCCAACATTGATGCAAGCAATGGTTTAACATATGACGGTGGAATATAGCTCAGGCATGCCAACATTGATTCAAGCAATGGTTTAACATATGACGGTGGAATATAGCTCAGGCATGCCAACATTGATGCAAGCAATGGTTTAACATATGACGGTGGAATATAGCTCAGGCATGCCAACATTGATGCAAGCAATGGTTTAACATATGACGGTGGAATATAGCTCAGGCATGCCAACATTGATTCAAGCAATGGTTTAACATATGACGGTGGAATATAGCTCAGGCATGCCAACATTGATTCAAGCAATGGTTTAACATATGACGGTGGAATATAGCTCAGGCATGCCAACATTGATGCAAGCAATGGTTTAACATATGACGGTGGAATATAGCTCAGGCATGCCAACATTGATGCAAGCAATGGTTTAACATATGACGGTGGAATATAGCTCAGGCATGCCAACATTGATTCAAGCAATGGTTTAACATATGACGGTGGAATATAGCTCAGGCATGCCAACATTGATTCAAGCAATGGTTTAACATATGACGGTGGAATATAGCTCAGGCATGCCAACATTGATTCAAGCAATGGTTTAACATATGACGGTGGAATATAGCTCAGGCATGCCAACATTGATTCAAGCAATGGTTTAACATATGACGGTGGAATATAGCTCAGGCATGCCAACATTGATTCAAGCAATGGTTTAACATATGACGGTGGAATATAGCTCAGGCATGCCAACATTGATGCAAGCAATGGTTTAACATATGACGGTGGAATATAGCTCAGGCATGCCAACATTGATTCAAGCAATGGTTTAACATATGACGGTGGAATATAGCTCAGGCATGCCAGCATTGATTCAAGCAATGGTTTAACATATGACGGTGGAATATAGCTCAGGCATGCTAACATTGATTCAAGCAATGGTTTAACATATGCCAACATTGATTCAAGCAATGGTTTAACATATGCCAACATTGATTCAAGCAATGGTTTAACATATGCCAACATTGATTCAAGCAATGGTTTAACATATGCCAACATTGATTCAAGCAATGGTTTAACATATGCCAACATTGATTCAAGCAATGGTTTAAACTTGCTAAAAATATTACCAACCAGAGTAAACAGTCAATCATTCCAACACTAATTGACAACGGGGTTGAAGCCTCATCAGACACGGAAAAGGCTACCCTTCTCAATACATACTTCTGTCAACAAGCCTGTCTAAACGACCGTGATCACAATCCTCCCCCTGATACAAATAACACAGATTCTATCCTATCCTCTATTTTAAAGCTCCAACAACACTGCATTGTCTTAAAGCTCCAACAACACTGCATTGTCTTAAAGCTCCAACAAAACTGCATTGTATTAAAGTTCCAATAAACCTGCATTGTCTTAAAGCTCCAACAACACTGCATTGTCTTACAGCTCCAATAAACCTGCATTGTCTTAAAGCTCCAACAACACTGCATTGTCTTAAAGCTCCAACAACACTGCATTGTCTTAAAGCTCCAACAACACTGCATTGTCTTAAAGCTCCAACAACACTGCATTGTCTTAAAGCTCCAACAAAACTGCATTGTATTAAAGTTCCAATAAACCTGCATTGTCTTAAAGCTCCAACAACACTGCATTGTCTCCAAGATCCAGTAAACCTGCATTGTCTTAAAGCTCCAATAAACCTACATTGTCTTACAGCTCCAATAAACATGCATTGTCTTAAAGTTCCAATAAACCTGCATTGTCTTACAGCTCCAATAAAACTGCATTGTCTTAAAGCTCCAATACAACGGCATTGTCTTAAAGTTCCAATACACCTGCATTGTCTTACAGCTCCAATAAACTTGCATTGTCATACAGCTCCAATAAACCTGCATTGTCTTAAAGTTCCAATAAACCTGCATTGTCTTAATGCTCCAATACACCTGCATTGTCTTACCGCTCCAATAAACCTGCATTGTCTTAAAGCTCCAATAAACCTGCATTGTCTTAAAGCTCCAATAAAACCACATTGTCTTAAAGCTCCAACAACACTGCATTGTCTCCAAGATCCAATAAATCTGCATTGTCTTAAAGTTCCAACAAAACTGCATTGTCATACAGCTCCAATAAACCTGCATTGTCTTAAAGTTCCAATAAACCTGCATTGTCTTAATGCTCCAATACACCTGCATTGTCTTACCGCTCCAATAAACCTGCATTGTCTTAAAGCTCCAATAAACCTGCATTGTCTTAAAGCTCCAATAAAACCACATTGTCTTAAAGCTCCAACAACACTGCATTGTCTCCAAGATCCAATAAATCTGCATTGTCTTAAAGTTCCAACAAAACTGCATTGTCATACAGCTCCAATAAACCTGCATTGTCTTAAAGTTCCAATAAACCTGCATTGTCTTAATGCTCCAATACACCTGCATTGTCTTACCGCTCCAATAAACCTGCATTGTCTTAAAGCTCCAATAAAACCACATTGTCTTTAAGCTCCAATAAACCTGCATTGTATTAAAGCTCCAATAAAACTGCATTGTCTTAAAGCTCCAATAACACTTCATTGTCTTAAAGCTCCAATAAAACTGCATTGTCTCCAAGATCCAACAAACCTGCATTGCCTCCAAGATCCAATAAAACTACATTGTCTTAAAGCTCCAATAAAACTACAGTGTCTTAGAGCTTCAATAAACATTCATTGTCTTAAAGATCCAATAAACCTGCATTGTCTTAAAGCTCCAATAAAACTGCATTGTCTTAAAGCTCCAATAAAACTGCATTGTCTTAAAGCTCCAATAAAACTGCATTGTCTTAAAGCTCCAATAAAACTACATTGTCTTAAAGCTCCAATATAACTGCATTGTCTTTAAGCTCCAATAAACCTGCATTGTCTAAAAGCTCCAATAAACCTGCATTGTCTTAAAGCTCCAATAAACATGCATTGTCTTAAAGCTCCAATACAACGGCATTGTCTTAAAGCTCCAATAAACCTGCATTGTCTTAAAGCTCCAATAAACCTGCTTTATCTTAAAGCTCCAATAAACCTGCATGGCATTAACGCTCCAATAAACCTGCATTGTCTTAAAGCAACAATAAACCTGCATTGTCTTAAAGCTCCAATAAAACTACATTGTCTTAAAGCTCCAATAGAACTACATTGTCTTAAAGCTCCAATAAAACTACATTGTCTTAGAACTCCAATAAAACTACATTGTCATTAAATTAAAGGTTTTAAGTATTAGATATATTGTATCGATCGATCAATGATATATCATAAGCCGGTTGTATCGATCGATTTATGTCATATTGTAAGTATGTTTTATCGATCGATTTATGTCATATTATAAGCATGTTTTATCGATCGATTTATGTCATATTATAAGCCGGTTGTATCGATCGATTTATGTCATATTATAAGCCGGTTGTATCGATCGATATATGTCATATTGTAAGCATGTTTTATCGATCGATATATGTCACATTATAAGCATGTTTTATCGATCGATATATGTCACATTATAAGCATGTTTTATCGATCGATACTAGTATATGTCATATTAAAAGCCGGTTGTATCGCACGATTTATAACATATAACCGGTCGTATCGATCGATAAATGACATATCATAAACCGGTTGCATCGATTGATATATGACATATCTTAAACCAGTTGTATCGATCGATATTAAGATATATCATAAACCTTGTTGATCGATCGAGAAAGTTAATAGTAGAATACAGAACTCACTGCTTGTACATTCCCTATAATTCTGTCCATGGAAACATCCTGTGACGTGGCATTAACGCTTGCGTTGAAAGGCAAGGATTCTCCTGAAATATGTAAACCTTATCTCAAGTGAACAAGAAACGACTTCAACGTATAACATACTTATTATGCATTTTAAACTGTATCAGAACTTAAAACACTGTTGTGACGTCATACCATACGTACATTTAGATTTATGACTCTATTACATTTTAAAACTGTCGTGACGTCATACCTTTGTACTTTAATTATTACATTATTAATACTATAAGTATTGGACTGCTGTCAAAAGGATCCTAAGCGTACATGTACGAAATTAACAATTTTAATTAGTTGGATCTTGTGTGTTTTAAGTAAGATATAAACCTCAAACGGATCCAATATGTAAAATATTGGTACTGTCTTCAGCGCTACGCGCCTCGCACAATCCATTTTACATTTGGATCGTTTTCGGCTTATATCCTATACATATCATGTTGGACATACATTTTGTTTTGCATTTTTGCTGTTTAACTGTCTTTTTTTGTCCCCACTGGTTGAGTCTTATATCTTACTTAAAGCACATACTTATAAAACAATAGTCCGCTTCCGTGGTCGAGTGGTTAAGGTCGCTGACTTGTATACCACTGTAACCTATCATCACTGATGTCACGGGTTCGAGCCCCGCTCAGGCCATGTCTCATTTATATGAAAAAGTTGGCAGTTTCTTACGGAGGTTGGTGCACCCAAGTACTGGTTAACCGCTGGAGCCTGCCCAGGAAAGGTGTTGTTAAGTAAACTGCCCGCCGGCGATATAGCCCAAAATGGTGCTGATGCAGGCGTAAAACCCGAAATATAACATAACATATAACATAACTTATAAAACAATATCTTACTATTTAGAATTCCTGTCCTGTTAGCGCAGTGGTTAGCGCGTTCGCTTCTCACAAATGCAACCCGGGCTAGATCCTGGGCAGTATGTGAGATGGTACGGGTGGTCGCCAGATCGCACAGGTGTATTTTCTCCGGGTACTCTGGTTTACGTCCACACGAATGATCACACTTACGCTTTCATCCGCGCCAACGAGAGTGGTTAATATAAGTTGTTAAAACTTCGCTTCGCAATCGTTGTAGATTTTAGAATTGTTATAATTGTTAATTTCGTAACATTTAGGAATAGAATTTAATATAATACTATGGCATTTTGAAGACAGTCCAATATTAATAATAATGGACTGCATGTACAAGGTATGACGTCATTTTAGTTAATATAATATAATCAACGGCTTTTATCTTGGTGAATAACAAAAAATGGCACACAAACCTTCACCTGTCTCCGCTTGTGTTAGAGAAGAACAGAACGTCCCGTCAACACTGGCTACCAGTAACAGTGGAATGACATACTCCGAAGCTGCTCCTTGGAACAGAGGCAGTCTGAAATAAGAGACATCGCTAATTGTCTAGTACACCCCTTGGCAGAAAACGAAGTCTGATTTATCTCAAAATGTCATTTTAGTTAGAATCCTTTGTTCCCTAACCAGATGTTGCGATATGATAAATGTGATTTTATCAAAATCGTGTTAATTAACTACTAACATTGTTTTGCAAATAAGTACCCATTGCAAATGCCATAGGAGATGGGTTTTCTCTGGGTACTCCGGTTTCCTCCCACACGAATGACAACATTCATATACGCTTTCATCCGCGCCAACGAGAGTGATTAATATAAGTTGTTAGAACTTGCTTCATAATCGTTGTAAAATAAATAGAGTTTAAACTTTGTTTTAAAATAAATTTTAATTGAATGTTTATTGTTTTTAGTCAAATATAAAATTGAGTTTATTAGTTGGAGAAGCACTACCGAGTTATGTATTTATTTCGTTGACGAGCATAATAATTTAAAATATATAAGACAGTAATCTGATATTCTATTTGTCTTATCTTTTGATAAAAAAGACGTTTTAGAGAAGAAAGATTACCGACTATTCAGCCATGTATTTATTTCATTGACGAGCATACTAATTTAATACAGTAATCTAATATTCTGTCTTTTTTATCTTCCGATAAAAAAGAAGTTTTAGAGAAGAAAGATTACCGAATATTTATGAACTGAAGTTTAGCATACTATCGGTGAACATAAAGCAAAGTTTATTAGGCCGTCAGTTTTTGACCACCATTACGTATGAAGGTCGGAGAAAATGAAACGTTTAGAGGTTATTACGTGGATATTCCACATATAAATATTAGGAACAATCAACATAAAATGTAGTATGAAAAATTTGGCAGTTTCTTACGGAGGTTGGTGCACCCAAGTACTGGTTAACCGCTGGAGCCTGCCCAGGAAAGGTGTTGTTAAGTAAACTGCCCGCCGGCGATATAGCCCGAAATGGTGCTGATGCAGGCGTAAAACCCGAAATATAAAATATATAACTATCCGAATCGAAAAACAAGGTTAGAATATTTTTTTTGTCAAAGAATTAGTAGAACACAAATAGTACCTAATCCCAAAGACGTTCATGACAACAGTTGTGATGCCATTCATGAATAATGTAGAACTAAGGAGCCTGGCCTTGAATACATTGTTGTCTGATGCGCACACAGCCTCCGCCACCAGCAAGGATACAATCAGTTGTGAAGATAGGGCAAGGAGTCCTTGCTAAAATGATAAAATAACTAGAAGGTGTTCGACCACATCTTTTATGCAACACACACCCTATACAATCAATAGTAAATATACAGTGAGCCGATCGGAAGGGAAAAGTTGTCCTTAGTGTAAGCTATATTGCAGGTTTTGTCTGTTGAACACATTGTTGTCTGATGCGCACACAGCCTCCGCCACCAGCAAGGATACAATCAGTTGTGAATATATGGCAAGGAGTCCTTGCTAAAATGAAATAGTTCAATAGTATTTTATGTTCTCTGTGAGTAGTGTACAAACTCATTAAAGCGACCTTACATCGTTTTAGTTATCCTGTAAACAGACAGACAGACGCATCCAAAAACAACACCCCACATTGCCTTACGCCGGGGTTTAACCTTTTTTTTGTTTAATCATTTTAACTAGATTCTCCAACCGGCGATTAACAACATACTATACAATTAAAATGTAAATCATACTTCTTCCCTGCAGTCATTCCCGCTGGAGACACCGATATTTCTACGCGAGTATGGCACTGGTCTATACAGGGTAGATATCTACTTCATGTGCAGGTCATTTGCCGAGGTATAGCCAGCAACACATATAATTAAAGCGACATTACATCGCAAAAAGCAAATAAAATGCATGTGTTCACGTATGCATTGCCACTACAAATTCTAATACATTCAAGATTAGTCTACAGATAAATATGCATAGGCCCAAATGTCAGATATAACGGTAAATATGTACCATAAATCGTGTTAGTTGTATTGCGCATGAATGTCGACCATATGTATATTATTTTGTTATGTCAACAAACCGCTTATACGACGTTTGTCAATGTATTGAAATACTCGTTTCTGAGGCAAATATACACCATATAATAGGAAATTACATTCTGCAAACATTTGCGTTTTCACTGATGTAGTTCCGCTTTAAGTTTAATCATAATTTAATGCAAATCAATAGTAAATATGTATTGTACAAAGCATAGTATAAAATGGTTTGGGCCACAAGTTTTAACAACATTAGACAACGGCTCACACCAGAAAGTCAAGCTAACGTTTGATTAAACTAAGTCCGCCTCCGTGGTCGAGTGGTTAAGGTCGCTGACTTGTATACCACTGTAACCTATCATCACTGATGGTCACGGGTTCGAGCCCCGCTCAGACAGTGTTTCATTTATTTGAACAAGTTGGCAGTTTCTTACGGAGGTTGGTGCACCAAAGTACTGGTTAAACGCTGGAAAGGTGTTGTTAGGTAAACTGTCCGCCGGCCATATAGCCCAGAAATGGTGCTTATGCAGGCGTAAAACCCGAAATATAACATAATTGATTATACTACATGACCGAGTTTCTTTCCAGAAAGGAGTACCCAAAAATAGAATGAAAATAAAAATGACTCAAAGGATTAGAGAGAAAGAAAAAACCTACAGCAAGAAATAAGGCGCTTAGATTGTTATATGTATCTCACGATTACACCTGATGCTCCAACCCACACCACGCCTAGACCCGAACCCACTTTCCCGTCTCACAAGCAAACTTAACGTGTATTTTATTCACGAGAACAATGTCGAACAATGATGAGATTTTTTAAAATTTTATGTTGATTTGTATAATAAAAAAAATAATTATGTACTTCCAAAAATAAAGAGTGGACATATATATTCAAGGAAATAAAATATGTTTGGACACCAAACTGATAAAATAACAAGCAGGTGCTTGGCGACATCGTTTATGTAATGTTTACATATGTGTGTGTGTCTTACATTTATTTATCGTCGCTATCGGTTGCCCATATGAGCGACGACTCCAGAAGAGATTAGTCATTTTAGATTTTTGGAGGATAGTGCAATAATACAGACAGAGGCCCATTCCAGTGACTCCTCTGGTTCTTTTACGTGCACGGGGTACAGCATCGACACGAGACCTCGGCTTAAAGTCCCTATCTGAAAGACTGTTAATTTTATTAGGGTCAGACGGGGGATCGAACCACTGGACTACAGATCCGTTTACACATGTCGTCAGCAACAGTAAGCATACAATAAGCAGTCGGGAAAGGAAAAAGGAAAAAGTAGTCCTGGTTATACTGTCGAGTTTATAATAGGTGCCTCTATACATAGTTTCGTTTATACAAATTTATTTTAGCTCGATTGCGAAACAAGTTATTTCAACTTATATAAATCACTCTCGAGACCTCATTCCTGATGGAATCCATCGCCACGAGGGAGAGAGAAGAGGCAACGTGGAATTTAAATGCCTTGCCTAAGGGCACAATCGTAACGGCTCCAGTGGGGCTCGAACTCCGGACCTTTCGCACCTGAAGCGAACGCGCATCCACTGCGCTATCACGACTTCCACAATAGTTGTGTACCAGTCACACAGTTTCCACTACCAACAAAGATAGTTTTGAACATACAATTTTGTTTTGCACACGGTACTGCTTTCGTCATATGTGGATTCAAAATAGGTAGATATCAATACGCTATAACTGCAAAACAGCAAAAATGAGTAACAAAAACAGATATATATTCACAATATGTAAAAGCATGATGTTTTCGTTAGTGTCATTCACGGGTACCCTACAAATCCCGTAAACAGACATATTATTTGGGTTTTTTTGCAACGGGCTTTGTGGATTACAATGTAATTATGCGTGCCAGTTGACTGGAGCTCTGGACCTACAGTCGCACCCGTTGCCTCGCCCCTGTACGTGTGCATTATTACTATGTACATTGCAAGTCTGAATAGGTGAAACATGACTGTTACCACAAGCAGTTCGCTAATCGTCAGTAGCGTTTGCTAAAATGGTTTGTTATCGGTGCAACACGTGTACTGTTTGACGTAATGGTAACAAATACAAACTCGCTAAATGTCAGTAGCGTTTGGTAAAATGGTTTGTTGTCGAAGCAAAACGTGTACTGTTTGACGCATCGGTAACAAATACCAGTTCGCTAAATGTCAGTAGCGTTTGCTAACACGGTTTGTTGTCGGTGCAAAACGTGTACTGTTTGACGCATCGGTAACAAATACAAACTCGCTAAATGTCAGTAGCGCTTGCTAAAATGGTTTGTTGTCGGCAAACGTGTACTGTTTGACGCATCGAGCACAACGTGTACTGTTTGACGCATCGGTAACAAATACAAGCTCGCTAAATGTCAGTAGCGTTGCTAAAATGGTTTGTTGTCGGGCAAAACGTGTACTGTTTGACGCATCGGTAACAAATACAAGAGCAAAACGTGTACTGTTTGACGCATCGGTAACAAATACAAGCTCGCTAAATGTCAGTAGCGCTTGCTAAAATGGTTTGTTGTCGGAGCACAACGTGTACTGTTTGACGCATCGGTAACAAATACAAGCTCGCTAAATGTCAGTAGCGTTTGCTAAAATGGTTTGTTGTCGGTTCAACACGTGTACTGTTTGACGCATCTATAACAAATACAAGCTCGCTAAATGTCAGTAACGTTTGCTAAAATGGTTTGTTGTCGGTGCAAAACGTGTACTGTTTGACGCATCAGTAACAAATACAAACTCGCTAAAATGGTTGGTTGTCGGTGCAAACCGTGTACTGTTTGACGCATCGGTAACAAATACAAGCTCGCTAAATGTCAGTAGCGCTTGCGAAAATGGTTTGTTGTCGGTGCAACACGTGTAATGTTTGACGCATCGGTAACAAATACCAGTTCGCTAAATGTCAGTAGCGCTTGCTAAAATGGTTTGTTGTCGGAGCAAAACGTGTACTGTTTGAAGCATCGGTTTAGTTTTCAGCTTAATCATATTTTATTGCTATATTAATTTGACATATATTTTATATATATCTTATACAAAACATGACAATTTCAAGAAAGACAAACGGGTCAGGCCACCATCAGCTGATGATGCAAGTTCCCACGTCACAGCACATCACAGCACGTCACAGTAGTTAGTGTTACGTCATAGGTTGCATGAATAGGAGCGGTGTATACTAATACGTGTTGTGATTTATATATTAGAAATGTTCTACTAATGACAAAACGAAGAGTTTACCTGCAGTGCACATACTAGCGTGATATGTATGGGTGGAGTATCGCTTACACCATATATCAGATGCATGTCCGCGTAGTTATCTTTCCTGGATTCAATTAACCCTTCCAGTTGTTCAACAGTTCCATCAACATCTATGGCTTTACAATGTTCATCAAGATCTATGTTGTCAACATTTCCATCAACATATATGGCTGTACAATGTTCATCAAGATCTATGTTTTCAACAGTGCCGTCAACATCTATGGCATTACAATGTTCATCAAGATCTATGTTTTCAACAGTGCTATCAACATCTATGGCATTACATTGTTCATCAAGATCTAATTTTTCAACAGTTCCATCAACATCTTTGGCTCTACAATGTTCATCAATGTCTATTTGTTCACACGTTTCTTCAAGGACAACGGCTCCACAAGTTCTATCAGGATCCATGGTTCCAGAAGTTTAATCCAGATCTATGTTTTCTTTGCCTTCATCAACATTGATGCTAACAGTGTTCGTTTCACTAGGGTATTATTTGGACATTGTTGATGAAAGCTTGTTGTTGATTATATATGAAGGCTCACGTCTTGCGAGAAGAGTCGTGCTGTACAATACAAGCTACGTGTTATACGACGTTATTAGTGATTTTGTTTATCAATTTTCGCTCACTTGAGACGCAGTTTGACTCATTTGTGGTTTCATTATGGTTAATGTGTAGTTTGCAGTGCACTGTATGTGTACTGCTAGCAGTGAGTAGTTTGCAGTGCACTGTATGTGTACTGCTAGCAGTGAGTAGTTTGCAGTGCACTGTATGTGTACTTCTAGCAGTGAGTAGTTGGCAGTATACTGGTGTACTTCTAGCAGTGAGTAGTTGGCAATATACTGTTGTACCGCTAGCAGTGAGTAGTTGGCAATATACTGTTGTACTGCTAGCAGTGAGTAGTTTGCAGTGCACTGTATGTGTACTGCTAGCAGTGAGTAGTTTGCAGTGCACTGTATGTGTACTTCTAGCAGTGAGTAGTTGGCAGTATACTGGTGTACTTCTAGCAGTGAGTAGTTGGCAATATACTGTTGTACCGCTAGCAGTGAGTAGTTGGCAATATACTGTTGTACTGCTAGCAGTGAGTAGTTTGCAGTGCACTGTATGTGTACTGCTAGCAGTGAGTAGTTTGCAGTGCACTGTATGTGTACTTCTAGCAGTGAGTAGTTGGCAGTGCACTGTATGTGTACTGCTAGCAGTGAGTAGTTGGCAGTGCACTGTATGTGTACTGCTAGCAGTGAGTAGTTGGCAATATACTGTTGTACTGCTAGCAGTGAGTAGTTGGCAGTATACTGTTGTACTGCTAGCAGTGAGTAGTTGGCAATATACTGTTGTACTTCTAGCAGTGAGTAGTTGGCAGTATACTGGTGTACTGCTAGCAGTGAGTAGTTGGCAATATACTGTTGTACTGCTAGCAGTGAGTAGTTGGCAGTATACTGTTGTACTGCTAGCAGTGAGTAGTTGGCAATATACTGTTGTACTGCTAGCAGTGAGTAGTTGGCAGTATACTGTTGTACTGCTAGCAGTGAGTAGTTGGCAATATACTGTTGTACTTCTAGCAGTGAGTAGTTGGCAATATACTGTTGTACTGCTAGCAGTGAGTAGTTGGCAGTATACTGGTGTACTGCTAGCAGTGAGTAGTTGGCAATATACTGTTGTACTGCTAGCAGTGAGTAGTTGGCAATATACTGTTGTACTGCTAGCAGTGAGTAGTTGGCAGTATACTGGTGTACTGCTAGCAGTGAGTAGTTGGCAGTATACTGTTGTACTGCTAGCAGTGAGTAGTTGGCAGTATACTGGTGTACTGCTAGCAGTGAGTAGTTGGCAATATACTGTTGTACTTCTAGCAGTGAGTAGTTGGCAGTATACTGTTGTACTGCTAGCAGTGAGTAGTTGGCAATATACTGTTGTACTTCTAGCAGTGAGTAGTTGGCAGTATACTGTTGTACTGCTAGCAGTGAGTAGTTGGCAATATACTGTTGTACTTCTAGCAGTGAGTAGTTGGCAGTATACTGTTGTACTACTAGCAGTGAGTAGTTGGCAATATACTGGTGTACTGCTAACAGTGAGTAGTTGGCAATATACTGTTGTACTGCTAACAGTGAGTAGTTGGCAATATACTGTTGTACTGCTAGCAGTGAGTAGTTGGCAATATACTGTTGTACTGCTAGCAGTGAGTAGTTGGCAATATACTGTTGTACTGCTAGCAATGAGTAGTTGGCAGTATACTGGTGTACTGCTAGCAGTGAGTAGTTGGCAGTATACTGTTGTACTGCTAGCAGTGAGTAGTTGGCAGTATACTGGTGTACTGCTAGCAATGAGTAGTTGGCAGTATACTGGTGTACTGCTAACAGTGAGTAGTTGGCAGTATACTGTTGTACTGCTAGCAGTGAGTAGTTGGCAATATACTGTTGTACTTCTAGCAGTGAGTAGTTGGCAGTATACTGGTGTACTGCTAGCAGTGAGTAGTTGGCAATATACTGTTATACTTCTAGCAGTGAGTAGTTGGCAGTATACTGTTGTACTACTAGCAGTGAGTAGTTGGCAATATACTGGTGTACTGCTAGCAGTGAGTAGTTGGCAGTATACTGTTGTACTGCTAGCAGTGAGTAGTTGGCAATATACTGGTGTACTGCTAGCAGTGAGTAGTTGGCAATATACTGTTGTACTTCTAGCAGTGAGTAGTTGGCAGTATACTGTTGTACTGCTAGCAGTGAGTAGTTGGCAATATACTGGTGTACTGCTAGCAGTGAGTAGTTGGCAGTATACTGTTGTACTGCTAACAGTGAGTAGTTGGCAGTATACTGTTGTACTGCTAGCAGTGAGTAGTTGGCAATATACTGTTGTACTACTAGCAGTGAGTAGTTGACAATATACTGTTGTACTGCTAGCGACAGGTAGTGGTTTGTGTACTCCGGTTTCCACCAACACATATGGCCATAAATACGCCGTCATCCGCGCCAACGTGAGTGATTAATATACGTTGCTACAGCTTGGTTCGCAATCGTTATAAGCTAAATAAGGTCTATAATTTAACATTGCACAAACAGCTGATATTGGTGGAGGCTGCGTCTCTGATTTCTATATCCGGCACATGTTTCTTCACATGAAATAATTCGACAACCCATTAGGAATCGAACATACAGCGATGAGAGGCAAGTCAAGTCAATTACCTTAACCACATGGCCACTCGGTTCACTTCTTATCTCATCTCAGCTGGACTATATAACGGGATAGATAGCTACACGGGCATTTCAAACTTACTTCTTAATCCTGTTATTAAACTTTGGAGAGGAATTAATATATGTTTTCTGAAAACTTGTTTTCCAATCCAAACCATTCACAATTTATGTAATTTGTAACATTTTTTTGTGTTATACATGTAAATGTGTTGGAATAAGTACTGTTTTAAACCAAGCTGTAACATGTATGTGACCATCAATATGTGACCCGATTTACCAAAACGGACCCACTTGGTGGATAAAGTTACGTCGAGAAATGACGTATACAGTTACGTCACGCAATCGCGCTTAGCTGAAGGTGTAAATCCGTAGTCGCACTAGAGATGATGATGATGATGATGTTGATGATGATGATGATGATGATGATGATGATGATTATGATGATGAAGAAATCTCACATTTAGACTAAAACCATTTATTAAAAACATAATTAGCTCTAAACTGAAGCTAGTGAGTGCCCATGGATAACTGTCCAGTTTCAGCTGTGAGTACAAGTACTTACTCAAGTGAGCGTCTCTGTACCATTGGTGTATACTCATTTAAATATTGCATGCTCCGACATATTGTTATAATTTTAAATTATTTATAATCATGGACACATATAAACCGAATACAGTAGATACAAAGTACACAATCCATAATGTATATAATAGAAACAAAGATAGGTTAATATGTAAATGCCGTAATAATTCATTGAATTGGGGCATCGGTATTGAATGTGGGGCATCGGTATTGAATGTGGGGCATCGGTATTGAATGTGGGGCATCGGTATTGAATGTGGGGCATCGGTATTGAATGTGGGGCATCTTTGTGTGGGGTGGTTTGTTGGGTTTTGTTGGGGTGGTTTGTTGGGCGTATTGAATGTGGGGCATCGGTATTGAATTGGGGCATCGGTATTGAATTGGGGCATCGGTATTGAATTGGGTCAAGGTATTGAATTTGGGCATCGGTATTGAATTGGGGCATCGGTATTGAATTGGGGCATCGGTATTGAATTGGGTCAAGGTATTGAATTGGGCCATCGGTATTGAATTGGGTCAATGTATTGAATTGGGTCAATGTATTGAATTGGGGCATCGGTATTGAATGTGTGGCATCGGTATTGAATTGGGTCAAGGTTTTGAATTGGGCCATCGGTATTGAATTGGGTCAATGTATTGAATTGGGTCAATGTATTGAATTGGGGCATCGGTATTGAATTGGGTCAATGTATTGAATTTGGGCATCTGTATTGAATGTGGGGTATCGGTATTGAATTGGGTCAATGTATTGAATTGGGTCAATGTATTGAATTGGGTCAAGGTATTGAATTTGGGCATCGGTATTGAATGTGGGGCATCGGTATTGAATGTGGGGCATCGGTATTGAATTGGGTCAATGTATTGCATTTGGGCATCGGTATTGAATTGGGGCATCGGTATTGAATTGGGTCAATGTATTAGTTTAAACATATTTTATTTCAAACAATGTAACATATATACATATAGCAATTACATTACAATATAATATTTTATGTTTTGAAAAAGGATTAGATCCGAAAGCTAGATTAGCTTATAAAGGTCTTCTCCTTCGAAACTCGTTTGCTGTAAAGTTGGCGGTAAAATAATGTGCTTGAAATGTTTAACAATACAAGATTCATAATTCGATTTAGATAGAAAAAATACGATAGTGTAGTTGAGATAAGAAAAAAGACATTATAATAATAGGGGTCAATGTATTGAATTGGGCCATCGGTATTGAATTGAGTCAATGTATTGAATTGGGGCATCGGTATTGAATTGAGTCAATGTATTGAATTGGGGCATCGGTATTGAATTGGGTCAATGTATTGCATTTGGGCATCGGTATTGAATTGGGGCATCGGTATTGAATTGGCGCATCAGTATTGAATTGGGGCATCGGTATTGAATTGCGGCCTTTAATTAAGCCTTGTAAAAAGCAGCATGTACATGTTTCCATCTTTAATTAAGCCACTTACATGATGTGTTCAGATATGTTCTATGGGGAGAGCCAATCACTAATGTGACTAGAATATTGAATGTCAGATTGTAATATCAAACAGCCGCCAAGTCTGTATGTAAACAGAGGCCTTGCTGGTTATGATCTAACAACATCGTTGTCGGTAGGATTCAAACCTGGGCGGGAAGATCCCAGTAAAATTAACAGACTTTAAACCGCGGTCACGTTTCGGTGGTTTACACCGTGCACGTAAAGGAACCAGAGGAGACTCTGTAATTGTTCTATGTTTGTATCATTGCACTATCTTCCAACAATTTAAAATGTATATAATCTCTTCAGGAGGCGTCGCTCATATGGGCAACCGGTAACGACGGTAAACAAACGTAAACCACAAATTAAAACATGAATTTGCATCGAATATTCTTTATTCAATTCCCAGTACAAATAAACACATATTTTTGTTCTTATTATTGGAAACACTATTCAGCAACAATGATGTGTGCCCAATGATCACCGATCGATCTCTTAAGCTCTCAATAAGTAGAGTATGTGTAGTCGTAGGAGTGGATACTATTGTTGCATTCGTCGGCATTTGAACTTTGTAAATACTCCCGGTAGATGTATACAGTGACAGATAACATATGAAGGAAGTCAAAAATGAGCCATGATCAATTATGGTATAATAGTACAGTGTATTTCGGCGGTGGTCTTAATAACCAACTACCAAATAAATAAAATAACTTAATACTACCGTGTATTTCAAGAATACGTAAATTGAGAAATATCTACTTATAAATAAGAATATGTATACCGAACCAGGACAAATTCACACCAATAAAGTCATGCTACACTAGAAACAGCTAGTTTGTTAATAATATCCTATTTTATACCCTATGATAAAGTCGTAGTACGTTGATCACATGCACAGTCCATGACATGCACACATATATAATACGCAACTATGGAATTCCATAAATACGTATGTACACATAATCATACAATATAAACTGTAACCTTTTATATGACTTATGTCACGTGACAGGAGAATGTTACAATGAAAACAATAAAATAAATGTGTGTATTTATAAAGTATCTTCCGGATATGGACTTGCATGTAATATATGTGCCTGATATACATAGCCTGATAAATAATCCAATGACGGTTTCAATCTTACTATGAACCCATTATACAGTGATCACATGCACATTCCATGTCATCCACAACTATAGAATACGCACGATGGAGTTACATGTATAGCTATATTTATATAGCTACTAATATTCAAGTCTATTTAGCGTCACTACCGGTAGATTTATAAGTGCATACATTGACATATGATTAAAGTAAGTGTATGTTAGAATGCTGTTGACAGAAACGAATGTTGTGGGTTGCAGACTATTCTTGACGTATTTTTGGCAATCTTATAAAAACAGGGTTACGTTCTGTTCATCTTCCTCTGAATTCCTGCAAACTGAGAAAGCAAATCGTTGACGGCAGGAATCGAACCTGTGCGGGAAGATCCCAATGTCCATCGCCATAACCACTCGGCCACGACAACTGCCATACAATGATGTGTGCCCAATAATCACTGATCGATATCTTAAGCTCTCAATAAGTAGATTATGTGTAGTGGTAGGAGTGGATACTAGTGTTGCATTCCTCGGCATTTGAACTTTGTAAATACTCCTGGTAGATTTATACAGTGACAGATGATTAAAGTAAGTGTATTTTAGGATATTGTTGACAGAAACGAATGTTGTGGATTGCAGACCATTCTTAACGTCACCTGTTTATAAGTTGCATATGTTAATTTGCGTCTGAATCGAATCGTACTTTCATAACCAAACCTTGAAAAGCATGAAGTACTAAATTAAGATAGTAGTAGTAGTTTTTATTTCATCAAATACAAACAAACATTATAACATATGAAGGAAGTCAAAAATGACCCATGATCAAATATGGTACAATAGTACAGTGTATTTCGGTGGTGGTCTTAATAGTTGAACACGTACAACTTAATAATAATACTATCGTGTACACTGGAACTTTTAAACCTGAAAATATATTACATATTTCAAGAATACGTAAATTAAGAAATATATACTTAGAACTAAGAATATGTATACTGAACCAGGACAAAATAACACCAATAAAGTCATGCTACACTAGAAACAGCTAGTTTGTTAATAATATCCCATGTTATACCCTATGATACAGTCGTAGTACGTTGATCACATGCACAGTCCATGACATGCACACATATATAATACGCACCTATGGAATTCCATAAATACGTATGTACATGTACACATAAATGAGAAATTTGATTCTTACGATATAACCTTTCATATGACTTATGTCATGTGACTGTAGAATGTTACAATGAAAACAATAAAATAAATATGTGTATTTATAAAGTATCTTCGATATGGACTTGCATGTAATATATGGGCCTGATATACATAGCCTGATAAATATTCCAATGACGGTTTCAATATTAATATGAACCCCTAACGAGACCACTTTAATTGTTTCTGCAATCCGAGTTAACAATCTATGTCTGCAGTTTTAGTGATAGTGTACTTTTATAATGTAACAAATATATGTAATATTATTGTAAATACTTAAAGCAGCATTACATCGTATGAAATAAAATATATTTGAAAAATTCAATTTTTACGTATGGGTAGCAATGCTGCTACACATTCTAACATTATACTTTCTATGCTTATGTTCATTTGGTAAACAGTGTTTTTTTGCGATAAAACAAACTCGGAATTGAAAGTAGGACTTTCCGAGTCGATCGGTCACGCACTTGTTTACAACCGGAACGCATCATCCGCACTTGTTTACATTTACATACTTGTTTTTTAATTAAATTACTTGATATATTGATTCATACCTCTGTTAGCGTCTTTTAGGGACATTTCTACATCCCCGCGAGGGGTTCGACATTAGAGGAAGATAGATAGATAGTCTTTCATGTTCAAAATATATACGTTGTTTTCTACATCCTCTGTTGTTTCACGCATGCGCACTGTGCGTGTTTACATTTCGTGTGTTGATAAACAAATTCGCGTATACGACGGTTTAAATTTATTGGAATTTTATCGTTTCTGAGCGACTATTTCGATTTTTGTAAACACACACACATTAGTATTTATATTTTACCCAAAACATCTTTTATTACGATGTAGTGCTGCTTTAACGTATAGTGATGAGATGTAAATATAGATTACTACTACTACTTTTGGTGCGACTCCAAAAACAAAATACCCCACAAAGTACTGATATAGCTACTAGTATCGAAGTGTATTTAACGTCACCACCGGTAGATTTATACAGTGCATACATAGACAGATGATTAAAGTAAGTGTATGTTAGAATGCTGTTGACAGAAACGAATGTTGTGGACCATTCCTAACGTCGTTTTTGGCAGTCTTATAAAAACAGGGTTACGTTCTGTTCATTTTCCTATGAATTCCTGCAAACTGAGAAAAGAAATCGTTGTCGGCAGGATTCGAACCTGCGCGGGAAGATCCCAATGGATTTCTAGTCCATCGCCTTAACCACTCGGCCACGACAACTGCCATACAATGATATGTGCCCAATGATCACCGATCGATCTCTTAAGCTCTCAATAATTAGAGTATGTGTAGTGGTAGAAGTGGATAATATTGTTGCATTCGTCAGCATTTGAACTTTGTAAATACTCCCGGTAGATTTATACAGTGACAGATGATTAAAATAAGTGTATATTAGGATATTGTTGACAGAAGCGAATGTTGTGGATTGCAGACCATTCTTAACGTCACCTGTTTATAAGTTGCATATGTTAATTTGCGTCTGATTCGAATCGTACTTTCATAACATAACCTTGAAAAGTATGAAGTACTAAATTATGATAGTAGTAGTAGTTTTTATTTCATCAAATACAAACAAACATTATAACATATGAAGGAAGTCAAAAATGACCCATGATCAAATATGGTATAATAGTACAGTGTATTTCGGCGGTGGTCTTAATAGTTAAACAAGTACAACTTAATAATAATACTATCGTGTACATTGGAGCTTTTAAACCTGGAACTATAATACATATTTCAAGAATACGTAAATTGAGAAATATATACTTAGAACTAAGAATATATATACCGAACCAGGACAAATTCACACCAATAAAGTCATGCTACACTGGAAACAGCTAGTTTGTTAATAATATCCTATTTTATACCCTATGATAAAGTCGTAGTACGTTGATCACATGCACAGTCCATGACATGCACACATATATAATACGCAACTATGGAATTCCATAAATACGTATGTACACATAATCATACGATATAAACTGTAACCTTTTATATGACTTATGTCACGTGACAGGAGAATGTTACAATGAAAACAATAAAATAAATGTGTGTATTTATAAAGTATCTTCCGGATATGGACTTGCATGTAATATATGTGCCTGATATACATAGCCTGATAAATAATCCAATGACGGTTTCAATCTTACTATGAACCCCTAACGAGACGTATACTATTGTTGCATTCGTCGGCATTTGAACTTTGTAAATACTCCCGGTACATTTATACAGTGACAGATGATTAAAGTAAGTGTATTTTAGGATATTGTTGACAGAAACGAATGTTGTGGAATGCAGACCATTCTTAACGTCGCCTGTTATAAGGTTATAAAGTTATGGTTTTTCATGTTTTCTATGTCCACTGGTATACTTTGATCAACGAAATTGGTAGTATATGATCGACGGACAGGTTACCTAACAATACCTTTCCTTGACAGACTCCAGCGAATAACTAGTACTTGGTGCACCAACTTCCTTAAGAAACTGCCAACTTATTCATATAAAGAGACACGGTCTGAGCGGTGCTCAACCCCTGACCATCAGTGAGTATAGGATACGTGGTATTCAAGTCAGTGACCGTAACCACTCGGCCACGGAGTTGGCCGATAGCAGAGCTATACAGAGCTATACAGACGAGATAAAAACAATTTGCAGTTAGAAATACAAAGAAATAATGACATTATTCACACATTTTAAAACTATTTACATAATAAAATCTGACGCCTCTTTAGAATAATAAAACAGGTTTTGGCACAATGGTGCAACAGTATCCACTTAGTGTGAATCAATTCGTTAAAACAATCCTGTGATAAAAAACTATAAAATACAACTCCATAAAATGTCCAACGTGTATAATACACTGTACAAAAACCCTCACTTCTTACACAGACGGATCTGTAGTCCAGTGATAACACGCTGGACTGGTAATTAAGGGGTCGCAGGTTCGATCCCCCATCTGACCCTAATAAAATTAACAGTCTTTCAGATGGGACGTTAAACCGAGGTCTCGTGTCGTGCTTTACACCGTGCACGTTACAGAACCAGAGAATACTCTGGAATGTGTCTCTGTCGGTATAATGCACTATTCTCCAAAATCAAAAATGACTAATCTCTTCAGGGGGCATCGCTCCTATGGTCAACCGGTAGCGACGATAAATAAACGTAAATCACACAACCCATAGCTAAATTGTTTTGATATCATATAATTTATAGTCACGTGTGATATTATAGTATCTTCATATTGAATACAAGTATAGTCAGACTCGGAGGCTGTGATATTTATTTATTATAGTAGAATACATGTCCAGTAAGTATATACACACGTATTTACATATTATAGTAGAATACATGTCCAGTAAGTATGTACACACGTATTTATTATAGTAGAATACATGTCCAGTAAGTATGTACACACGTATTTATTATAGTAGAATACATGTCCAGTAAGTATGTACACACGTATTTATTATAGTAGAATACATGTCCAGTAAGTATGTACACACGTATTTACATATTATAGTAGAATACATGTCCAGTAAGTATGTACACACGTATTTATTTATTATAGTAGAATACATGTCCAGTAAGTATGTACACACGTATTTATTTATTATAGTAGAATACATGTCCAGTAAGTATGTACACACGTATTTATTATAGCAGAATACATGTCCAGTAAGTATGTACACACGTATTTATTATAGTAGAATACATGTCCAGTAAGTATGTACACACGTATTTACATATTATAGTAGAATACATGTCCAGTAAGTATGTACACACGTATTTATTTATTATAGTAGAATACATGTCCAGTAAGTATGTACACACGTATTTATTTATTATAGTAGAATACATGTCCAGTAAGTATGTACACACGTATTTATTATAGCAGAATACATGTCCAGTAAGTATGTACACACGTATTTATTATAGTAGAATACATGTCCAGTAAGTATGTACACACGTATTTATTGTAGTAGAATACATGTCCAGTAAGTATGTACACACGTATTTATTTTAGTAGAATACATGTCCAGTAAGTATGTACACACGTATTTACATATTATAGTAGAATACATGTCCAGTAAGTATGTACACACGTATTTATTATAGTAGAATACATGTCCAGTAAGTATGTACACACGTATTTATTTTAGTAGAATACATGTCCAGTACGTATGTACACACGTATTTACATATTATAGTAGAATACATGTCCAGTAAGTATGTACACACGTATTTATTTTAGTAGAATACATGTCCAGTAAGTATGTACACACGTATTTATTATAGTAGAATACATGTCCAGTAAGAATGTATACACGTATTTATTATAGTAGAATACATGTCCAGTAAGTATGTACACACGTATTTATTATAGTAGAATACATGTCCAGTAAGTATGTACACACGTATTTATTATAGTAGAATACATGTCCAGTAAGAATGTATACACGTATTTATTATAGTAGAATACATGTCCAGTAAGTATGTATACACGTATTTATTATAGTAGAATACATGTCCAGTAAGAATGTACACACGTATTTACATATTATAGTAGATTACATGTCCAGTAAGTATGTACACACGTATTTACATATTATAGTAGAATACATGTCCAGTAAGTATGTACACACGTATTTATTATAGTAGAATACATGTCCAGTAAGTATGTACACACGTATTTATTATAGTAGAATACATGTCCAGTAAGTATGTACACACGTATTTACATATTATAGTAGAATACATGTCCAGTAAGTATGTACACACGTATTTATTTTAGTAGAATACATGTCCAGTAAGTATGTACACACGTATTTACATATTATAGTAGAATACATGTCCAGTAAGTATGTACACACGTATGTACATATTATAGTAGAATACATGTCCAGTAAGTATGTACACACGTATTTATTATAGTAGAATACATGTCCAGTAAGTATGTACACACGTATTTATTTTAGTAGAATACATGTCCAGTAAGTATGTACACACGTATTTACATATTATAGTAGAATACATGTCCAGTAAGTATGTACACACGTATTTATTATAGTAGAATACATGTCCAGTAAGTATGTACACACGTATTTATTATAGTATAATACATGTCCAGTAAGAATGTATACACGTATTTATTATAGTAGAATACATGTCCAGTAAGTATGTACACACGTATTTATTATAGTAGAATACATGTCCAGTAAGTATGTAAGTATGTACACACGTATTTACATATTATAGTAGAATACATGTCCAGTAAGTATGTACACACGTATTTATTATAGCAGAATACATGTCCAGTAAGTATGTACACACGTATTTATTTTAGTAGAATACATGTCCAGTAAGAATGTACACACGTATTTATGTATTGCTTTGTGATTTAGTCTTAATAGGAAAATAAATGTGTAGTATGTTTACCAGTATTTTACCAATTGCTCTGTCATTTGCAACTGCCATTTATACTAGTGGACAGAGAAAACACACACCTACATTATATACTAGAGGACATAGAAAACGCACACCTACATTATTTACTAGAGGACATTGAAAACGCACACCTACATTACATACTAGAGGACATAGAAAACGCACACCTACATTATATACTAGAGGACATAGAAAATCCACACCTACATTACATACTAGAGGACATAGAAAACACACTCCTACATTATATACTAGAGGACATAGAAAACGCACACCTACATTATATACTAGAGGATATAGAAAACGTACACCTACAGTATATACTAGAGGACATAGAAAACGAAATACGAAAGATTCCATCAAATATATATCACACCATTATTACAAAACACAAACTGAACAACTTAAAATATTCCAAAATGTTTAAAACTATGTATTTATATATAACCGAAGTGTGCGTGTTCTATGTCCTCTAGTATAGTTTGATCAATGACATTGTATTTCCAGTATATACACCATTATCTACCCATTGCTCTGTGGTTTACTCCTGTTCAGTTGTCTTAGTTTGACCAACCAAGACGTGCATTGTTCAACGGTTCCCATCAATTCATGTCCAGATACAACTGGAATCGGTGTCACTACAATCTCTTCCATGTCGGCAGATATCTTATCAAAGTCACCGAGAATGTCTATATCATCATATGCGTCTGCGATTGCTCGAGAATAATCCACAGTGTATTTAAAACTTTCTGTTTTTCTAACTTGGTTGTCGATTATTTCGTTTGACACCCTCTTCTGTTCATTATTCAGTCTTACTATTTCATTTTCAAACGTTTGAAACGTTTTCTGTATATTTGCGATAACGGAGTCCCTCTCCTGTCTTAGCAAAGTCTTCTCATTATTAAAAAATGCATGTTTTGACTCGGCTTGACATTTTACTACACCTATGTCACTCTCAATTTCTCTCAAGTTATTCTCAGCTGTATCAATTAGGTCTCTTAGTCGAGTCCTCTTATCTTCAGCTTCCGTAGATACTTCACGGAGATTGTGATTGATGTGTGATGTTGTCTTACAAATATTACACACTAATACACCGCAGTTCTTGCATACTGAGGTAATTTCTTGCGTTGTATGACTGGTACAGTACGCTATAGCTTGCCTGTCGGCAGGTTTAATACATCTCATAGGAGGATACGATATTAGATTATGCTCGCGAGATGATGTCATACGTGTATGTACTTCAGAACAACTATCACAAAAATTCTGCACACATTCCACGCATTTATGACTTGCTGTCTTACGTCGTCCACACGCGTCACAATCGAACTCCAGCTTGGATTCAACGTTATTAGCTTCAACATAGAAATTGGTCTGGAAACATTTCAGTCCACCCTGCGGAATGAGTGTAGGTGCACGACACATTGGGCACGTAAATCTCTCGCTGTGACAGGTTGTTCGTAGATTGTCATCCAAGCATTTCAGACAAAATGTATGAAAGCATGGCAGAATTTTCGGATCTGTAAATCGCTCTAAACAAATTCCGCAGTTCGTTTTCGCTGTACCTCTCTCAGACATAGTTATATGATGCTGATGTCCTGATGTACAGAGTTTGATATATATATTCCGATGCTACATGCACACAATACGTATTCGTTAGCATAGCTATGAATTATCCGAAACTAGACCAGAAATTGACGTCGTTTATTAGTTAATAAGTATTTATCTACGTGTCATAATTTCTCATTACTTTTCCTACTCACTGAAAGTAGTCCCTGAATATAACTCTAATTTAAATATCAAACGAGGAATGACATCCAATATGTTTATAATATCAAACGATGAATGGCATCCAATATGTTTATAATATCAAACGATGAATGGCATCCAATATGTTTATAATATCACACGATGAATGACATCCAATATGTTTATAATATCACACGATGAATGACATCCAATATGTTTATAATATCAAACGATGCAACACTGATTATGATATCCAATGTGTTTATAATATAAAACGGTGCAAACGTTTAGAATGGCCTCCAATTTGTTTATAATATCAAACGATGAATGACATCCAATATGTTTTATAATATCAAACGATGCAGCACTGATTATGATATCCGATATGTTTATAATAGTATTAAATATTTCACACATTAGTGTACGTATATTAAGTTAGCCATACCATTAAACTTGTTCATATTGTCTGCCTAAACACAAGTGTATGTAACAGTCGATTCAGAATGATCATGTTACGGTTTTGGGCAAATAGACGCACATAATACCAATACTATACATTACACTGCAATAATTGATATGTCATTATAGACGGTGACATGTTCAAATACATTTAGGACTGTCTTCGAGGTGTCATCAAAACCCTCAGCATGTTCCGGTCCTGGGTTTTGTTGTTGCACACAACCGATGCATGACTAAACTTTGCGTTCGGTAATTCCCTGTATTTTACGTTTATTTATCGTCGCTACCGGTTGCCCATATGAGCGACGCCTCCATAAGAGATTAGTCATTTTAGATTTTGGCGGATAGTGCATGATACAGACAGAGACACATTCCAGAGTCGCCTCTGGTTCTTTTAAGTGCACGGTGTAAAGCACCGACACAAGACCTCGGTTTAACGACCCATCTGAAAGACTGTTAATTTTATTAGGGTCAGACGGGGGATCGAATCTGCGTAATTCCCTAACAAGTAACGTTCTATTTATATTCTCTGAATTATTGATGTATGACTAATCTTTATATTTGTAATTCCCTTGCACGTATAACATTCTATTCACGGAAATTATTCGCTCCCAGTTTCGGTTTCATATACTATTGTGTTGCCTTCGACAATATTAGAAAAGACACTATGTAATCAATAAACCCTATGGTATGCTTCTCAACCAGCCATGTCGTAATTTCATATTGATCGGCATAAGATACGATCTGCGATTTAAGCAAACTGTTAATACGACCGTGTCATAGTAGGAGTACATGATATACTACCGTATTGGGATATTTGGTTCATCCTTATATACAGAAGTAATACTGTTAATCTCAATAAATAAATGCAGGACGGGATCCAGGGATCGCAGGTTCGATCCCCCGCCTGACCGTAATAAAATTAACAGTCTTTCAGATGGGACGTTAAACCGAGGTCTCGTGTCGGTGCTTTACACCGTGCACGTAAAAGAACCAGAGGAGACTCTGGAATGGGTCTGTATCATTGCATTATCCTCAACAAATCTAAAATAACTAATCTCTTCAATAGGCGTCGCTCATATGGGCAACCGGTAGCGACGATAAATAAACGTAAATACACACACAAGGCATAATTACAATTCTGTTAGTAAGCAAACCATATTTTAGCTTAGTTTATACAAATTTATTTTAGCAGGATTACGAAAGAAGTTCTTTCAACTTATATTAATCACGCTCGAGACCTCATTGCTGATGGAATCCATCTCCATGAAGGAGAGAGAATAGACAATGTGGAATTTAAATGCCTTGCCTAATAGTACACACGTAACGGCTCCAGCGGGGCTCGAACTCCAGCAAACCATATGACATACATACACTTAACAATACATGGAAGCGGAAGTCGTGATAGCGCAGTGGTAGTGCGTTGCTTCAAGCGCGAAATGTCCCGAATTCGCGCCCAGCTGTAGCCGTTAAGTTCAACATTGCCTATTCTCTCTCCCACGTAGCGATGGATTCCACCAGGAATGAGGCCTCATGAGGTCTCGAGCGTGATTAATATAAGTTTTAATAATGTTTTTCGTAATCGTGATTAAATAAAGTTGTATAAGCTAAGCTAATACATGTAAATGATATACGATTTTTTTTCATGAAGATACAACATGATAAAATAATATTCACAAAGACATAACAACAACTCCTCCTACCATTGCAAAATAAAAATCGTATTCCATAATTTCTAAATTGGAGAGTTATAATATATTTAAGACTGAATTCATGCAACAAAAATATATAAGTTTTGTTGATAATATGAAACATCGGACTGCATTATCTAGATTTCGATATTCAACCCATAAATTGGCAATAGAAGAAGGAAGATTTCGAAACATTGAAAGAAATTTTAAGATTGTGCTCAATGTAACATGCATCAAGTAGAATCAGAATATCATTTCGTATTAGTTTCTCCTTATTATAATGATATAAGAAATATATATTTACCTAGATATTATTGTTCATGGCGAACCATTAATAAGTTTAGAACACTCATGAATTCAACACCAAAAAGCGAACTTGTCAATTTAGCTAAATATATTTATTTAGCAACAAGTAAAAGAAATGCTATTAATTAACTAAATGAATGTTACTACTTGTAAAATATTGATTTGTGAGACACTGAATACCAACTATATTGTTAAACAAACAATATATTTCGTAAATGTTAATGCTATACTTACTCATACCTTATATATCATGCTTTTCTGTAACTTTGTATGTAACCGCCAAACATGTTTCTTGGCGATGGACATGTACATGTTTATGCCAATAAAAACTTTGGCTTGACTTGACTTGACAGAAAAGCTAACACGAGATAATAGGTGCAACATACAACTATATCATAGAGTATTTGCTATGCAGAATGGCTACCGAGTCTACTCTACTGTAGCTAACGGCCCATAAATCTAGTAGACATGTCTGACACAGGCGCATGGGTATAGCCCCATTACTATAGCTTCATCATGTTTGATTGGCTGTCTTTATTACCGTTACTCGTGGCATAAATAGGGGATTCCAACTTAAATTCCACAGAGGAGTTAGTTGTACTGTTTTTTTAAAACTTTATTTATTTTACAACGATTGCGAAGCAAGTTTTAACAACTTATATTAATCACTCTCGTTAGCGCGGATGAAAGCGTAAATGTAGTTATTCGTGTGGGAAGAAACCGAAGTAACAGGAGAAAACCCACCTGTCCGATCTGGCGACCACCGTACCATCTCACACACTTCCCGGGCCGAGGATCGAACTCCGGTTTTATTGGTGAGAGGCGAGCGCGCTAACCACTGCGCTAATCGTTTGTATCGCATGCTGTGAAAGATATACCTATGATTTTCTGATCATGGAACAATATACATGTTAAATATCCGTCTCCGTGGCCTAGTGGGTAAGACGTCCGTCTACGGAGCGGGAGGTCAAATGTTCTAATCTTGTCAGGGGTTCGTTCTGATATGGCCGGTTGGTGAGCCGCCAGCTAGTTAAATAATTGTTACCGATTGCCTACCAGCCTGGCGCCTGGCATACAAACATATGATTCGGTAAGTACTGATGTTCATAAAAAGAGGTGTCTCATAAGTCAGAAATGGCTGGCCCTTTAAATAGGGGTAACACTATAACAAGCAAACACTTTACTTTTATATAGAAAGGATGTCTCTCATTCATTGTTAAAGTTATCTTAGTTTGAGAAGGGTCCCTGATGTTGCGTCTATCTTCACTATTCATTTTTATGAGATATACGTAGTTTATTCAAATTTATTTTAGCTCGATTGCGAAACAAGTTCTTTCAATGTATATTAATCACTCTAGAGACCTCATTCCTGCTGGAATCCATCGCCACGAGGCAGAGTGAAGTGGCAACGTGGACTTTAAATGCCTTGGCTAAGGGCACAACCGTAACGGCTCCCACGAAGCTCGAACCACGGGCATTTCGCACCTGAATATCTACCACTGCGCTATCACGACTTACACGATACTGAGCGATGCTTATTTATATGTACATTTATATTCTTCCGTTGTTATTTTCCATTTTCGATTATTGCTCAGTGCCGTTGGTGATCTATCGGCGCCCATGAGGCAATTATGTGGTTAGCGTCCTTCGACTGCTGCCCCCAATCATTGGCAGTATCTACCTGACTGGCCGTGTCATGGCAACATCCTAATGTTGAGAGCGGCTACAATGTACGTATGTCATATTAAATAATAGTATACAGGTTATATTGTATGTCCATACCGTTGACTTCCTAAGTCTATTCCACAATAGGTAGTCTCAGTGCATAAATCCGATTGACTTTCAAGTATAATTTACAAGTTGTAGTACAGTGAAATCCCTCAAAACCGGAACCCCTCTAAATCGGAATTCCCTCCAAACCGGACAATTTTCGCGGTCCCGATATTTTCCCTTCTTTGTTCATTGTAATAAATACCTCTCTAAACCGGAACCTCTCTTTTCCGAATACCGGACAAGTTTTCGGGACCATTTGTGAACATTTCTATTGCAAATTACCCCTGAAAACCGAACAGCCAGCGGCGTAAAATCCGCATCCGAAACAACCTTTGTCTCACCTGAAACATAACACCTTCCGTGTTTTCGCAAGTCAATTAATCAGTCGGCATATTGGTGTTTTATCCGTATTGTTTACATCCGACGTGGTGTACCAATCCTCTATCTCATACCTCAAATACCCAGCATGTAGTGTATCATGTATCATGTATGAATAATATCAACTCGCTCGCAAATATCGCTCGCGTCTCACCAATGCAACCCGGCTTCGATCCTCGGACAGGGAAGAATGTGAGATAGTATGGTGGTCGCCAGGTGGACAGGCTTATACCATCTCACATACTTCTCGGTCCGAGGATCGAACCCGGGTTGCATTGGTGAGAGGCGGACGCGGTAACCATTGCGCTAATCGGACATTCTTGAGAGATTTACTTCATTTCACACGATGCTCATTCGGCGATATATAAAGATTTTGTATGCGTAGTTTTTCAGATAGACAACAATACTATCATCCATGTGCAAACTTACAGCTATTGGAGATTTTGTTAAGCATATATCCATAAAGGGAGGTGTCAGATGGGACTTTAACCCGAGGTCTCGTGTCGGTGTTTTACACCGTGCACGTAAAAGAACCAGAGGAGATTCTGGAATGGATCTCTGTCTGTATCATTGCACTATCCTCCAATATTCTAAAATGACTAATCTCTTCAGGGGGCGTCGCTCATATAGCAACCGGTAGCGACGATAAATAAATGTAAAACACACAGTACATGAGTACTGAGTTCGGACAAACATACATTTCGCTTCTCAAGATTGAGTCTGTAGGTTAGGTATCTGCTAGAGACAGTTTGTCTCTTAAATTGGTCCATGCGTCGTTAGCATAGGACCTGTTCGATAACATAAATTATGGCTCTCGGATATATTAAAATTCTATGAAAACACGGATGAGGGGCACTATTTTATTGTATTTTTTGTCACATTTCTAACATACATAAATCCTGATAATCTCCATATACATGACATTTTCAAAGTGCAAAAGGATTGGGGGTACAAGTTATGAAAACATTAGCAACAGCCCTTTCCAAAAGGTCAACATTGCTATCAAGTTGTTCCGATGTATGTAGTACTAATAATGTATTAGTAAGTGTTTCAAGAAAATTATTGATTAGATTGAATAAGAAAAACGACGGGATACGCTTAACAGAATATTAAAACTGAACACGAAGAATGGGGGGGGGGGAGGTGAGATTTAACAGCTGCCCAAATAAGCTGCTTGACTGCCTCTCCCCGAAACCCCAAACCTCAGAACAATATCGGTCAAGTTATAAAGACAGAGCTATCTCGATAAATACAACTGTATGTGCAGTATCCATTTCAACTAGCATTTAATGTTGATAATAAGGTTTACACTAATAAATTTGATTAACTTTGAGTGATAGAAATGATTCTTAAATGTGAATAAAGGAATAGTGTGTATTAATAATATTTATTCACGCTTGAACATCGATAGTTGGAAAGTAAATAATTGTGTTATTCTATTTTTTTAATCTTAAGTTAAATACGAATATTTTTATATTATTATTATTATTATACCATGTTTGTATAGCATCTTTTCATACAGAAATTATACGTTCAAAAGTGCATTAATTTAGCATAGTAAGACATGTATACAACAAACATTAGTCAACATTAAGCATAACAATTTCGTAGGAAAAAATAAATAAAAATAATAACAATGTAAAAAATATTAAGAAAAGTACATAAAGGAATAAAGGTTAAGAATTAAAATGCAAAATGATATAGATACATCGTTTGATGGAACACACCAAACTAAAATAGAACAGAACTTATAATGTTTGTCCATGTCCAGTTTTGAATCTAGGAATGCACCGAAATTGCATACACTGGTTGATGGTCTTATTGCGGAACCGCCTACAGTCACAGTTAGGTTTTCAATGAGACTCAGTTTCCTTTGATGTGAAGAGAATGACCTCGGTTGTATCTGAATTCATTTTTAACATGTTATTGTTCATCCATGACACTATTTCAGCTAAACACATTTCTATTCGTTGTATTGAGGGGTCCGCCTCCGTGGTCGAGTGGTTAAGGTCACTGTCTTGTATACCACTGTAGCCTATCATCATCACTGATGGTCACGAGTTCGAGCCCCGCTCAGGCCGTGTCTCATCTATATGAAAAAGTTGGCAGTTTCTTACGGAGGTTGGTGCACCCAAGTACTGGTTAACCGTTGGAGCCTACCCAGGAAAAGTGTTGTTAGGTAAACTGCCCGCCGGCGATATAGCCCGAAATGGTGCTGATGCAGGCGTAAAACCAGAAATATAAATTGTATTGATTTAGCTCTAGAAATAGATTCGATTGGCTTAACTGATATTTACAATGGCAAATAGCAGTCAGTTATCTTTCTTGGCAGCCGCTAGGGGCGCCACTGTACCCGGTCCTGGAATTCTCGCAGAATAAACATCATTAACATGGCATCGAAGTTCGGTCTTATGACAATACCACAGTTAAAATCGGAATTAAAGAAGAGAAATGCAAAGCAGACAGGAAGGAAAATGGATTTGGTTGAAAGGTATTAATTTTGCTTCAGATTTTAGCGTAATAAGCAATAAAGACCGAGAAATGCGGCGATCCTGTGAACCGTAAACACGGGTCATGTCCGACAGTACTAAGTTAATGCAATGGTCGATAAAACGATGATATGTAAAAAAAATCCTTGTAGTTGACGTTAAAAATGGTCAAGAATATGTATTCCACCCGAATTGCAACACCTAACAGAATTAAAATTGTATAACCGGGAAAAATAAACAACTTTTACGGCTAGCATACGCTATTATATACGATAACTTTGTCTCTAAATACATAAATGTCGAAATGGCCGTGTGGTTAGAGCGTTGATCTGTGACACGGGAGAACCGGTTTCGAATCATACCGATGTTGTTCATATCCTAATTATGTTTTTTTTGTGTCTTTTTCAGAACAATCTAATTGATTATGACTGATTCCGAAATCAGTATTTCGCCCGTACTAACGCCTCTACGACGGTGTAATGACAATGAAGCAGGACTCTAGTTCTGCTCAATGCTACTCTTTTTCATTCTCAAGCTTTCCTTAAAAACACAACAAGCGCTTAAACATACCATCGATGGTCTGTTGAACGTAATCATTAGCTCTGAAATGGCCTTTGCATACGACTGCAGTCTTCGAAGCGTAAAATCTTTATCTCAACCAGTCGATCAGAATATAGTATCAACCACGCATAAAGAACGCCTTCATCACTTGCTCCGCCCAGGGTTAGGGTCAAAACGCGTGGTTGATGTCATTATTCAGTTGGGTGGTTGAGAAAAAAGGCTTACATCTTCGATGGCTGCCAATCTTTGAACGATTCGTCTATCCTTCTAATCGCGTTCACCCACTTGGAACGCCTATCATAATCTTTCGGAAACTCATGTCCTCCTCTTAAATGACACTGGGGTACACAGCAGCAGGTTGAAGGCATAATTATCTATTATTTTGTGTTATTATGTATGAGCGTGTTTACATTGTTTTCTAAGGAAAGTACGATAACATCCGAATCACTCCAAATGTATCGGGACCGGGTCAGGTGGCGCCACCTAGTTAAGAACGACAACTGACTGCTATTTGCCATTGGCCATCGTCCGCGCAAACATGATGGTTGAGCCCATCCTTCTTGCATATTGCGCCGACAGGTTTAATGTACATCATTAAGAATTTAGGTCCGAAGACAGTGGCACACTATATTTCATCAAGACAGGGGTTGACACTTCACCATTGATCCAGACAGTTTGGTAACGCTTAGCTAAGTATGACATCACCCACCCAAGTGGCTTGCCTGCAATACCAAAGTGGTGTTCAAGTCGGTGCAACAGAGTTCCATGATCAACGGTATCGAAGGCTGCAGATAGGTCAAGTAGCACTAGAATTGTAACATCATTGCGATCAAGGGATTGGAGAATGTCATTTTGTACTTTAGGCAATGGAATTTTCTGTACGCCGATTGACGTTCTTCGTGGAGATGGTTCTCTATACGTGCGTCAACTACTTTTCCAAGTATTTTAGAAATAAACGGTAAGTTTGATACTAGCCTGTAGTCAATACGTTAGTGTCAATATTTTTTATCAATGGCCTGAATCCCGAACTTTTAAATGTCTTAGGCCGGAACATATGCATTTTCCATGGAAAGTTTGATAATGTTTGTCAACGGCGGTAAGAGTTATTCTAAACAGTCTTTGAGCAACCAAGTTGTAATGGGGTCCAATTCACACGATTTGCTTGCGGATTTTGTAATGATACGTTTGGCATCAGATCCTGGATTAAATTCTTCGAGTCATTTGTTTCTGACAAAAGCAAATATTATTTTAAACAATGCGATCAACAACAGCAACTATTACAGACGGTGGAATATAGCTCAGGCATGCCAACATTGATTCAAGCAATGGTTTAACATATGACGGTGGAATATAGCTCAGGCATGCCAACATTGATTCAAGCAATGGTTTAACATATGACGGTGGAATATAGCTCAGGCATGCCAACATTGATTCAAGCAATGGTTTAACATATGACGGTGGAATATAGCTCAGGCATGCCAACATTGATTCAAGCAATGGTTTAACATATGACGGTGGAATATAGCTCAGGCATGCCAACATTGATTCAAGCAATGGTTTAACATATGACGGTGGAATATAGCTCAGGCATGCCAACATTGATTCAAGCAATGGTTTAACATATGACGGTGGAATATAGCTCAGGCATGCCAACATTGATTCAAGCAATGGTTTAACATATGACGGTGGAATATAGCTCAGGCATGCCAACATTGATTCAAGCAATGGTTTAACATATGACGGTGGAATATAGCTCAGGCATGCCAACATTGATTCAAGCAATGGTTTAACATATGACGGTGGAATATAGCTCAGGCATGCCAACATTGATTCAAGCAATGGTTTAACATATGACGGTGGAATATAGCTCAGGCATGCCAACATTGATTCAAGCAATGGTTTAACATATGACGGTGGAATATAGCTCAGGCATGCCAACATTGATTCAAGCAATGGTTTAACATATGACGGTGGAATATAGCTCAGGCATGCCAACATTGATTCAAGCAATGGTTTAACATATGACGGTGGAATATAGCTCAGGCATGCCAACATTGATTCAAGCAATGGTTTAACATATGCCAACATTGATTCAAGCAATGGTTTAACATATGACGGTGGAATATAGCTCAGGCATGCCAACATTGATTCAAGCAATGGTTTAACATATGACGGTGGAATATAGCTCAGGCATGCCAACATTGATTCAAGCAATGGTTTAACATATGCCAACATTGATTCAAGCAATGGTTTAACATATGCCAACATTGATTCAAGCAATGGTTTAACATATGACGGTGGAATATAGCTCAGGCATGCCAACATTGATTCAAGCAATGGTTTAACATATGACGGTGGAATATAGCTCAGGCATGCCAACATTGATTCAAGCAATGGTTTAACATATGACGGTGGAATATAGCTCAGGCATGCCAACATTGATTCAAGCAATGGTTTAACATATGACGGTGGAATATAGCTCAGGCATGCCAACATTGATTCAAGCAATGGTTTAACATATGACGGTGGAATATAGCTCAGGCATGCCAACATTGATTCAAGCAATGGTTTAACATATGCCAACATTGATTCAAGCAATGGTTTAACATATGACGGTGGAATATAGCTCAGGCATGCCAACATTGATTCAAGCAATGGTTTAACATATGCCAACATTGATTCAAGCAATGGTTTAACATATGACGGTGGAATATAGCTCAGGCATGCCAACAATTGATTCAAGCAATGGTTTAACATATGACGGTGGAATATAGCTCAGGCATGCCAACATTGATTCAAGCAATGGTTTAACATATGCCAACATTGATTCAAGCAATGGTTTAACATATGACGGTGGAATATAGCTCAGGCATGCCAACATTGATTCAAGCAATGGTTTAACATATGACGGTGGAATATAGCTCAGGCATGCCAACATTGATTCAAGCAATGGTTTAACATATGACGGTGGAATATAGCTCAGGCATGCCAACATTGATTCAAGCAATGGTTTAACATATGACGGTGGAATATAGCTCAGGCATATGCCAACATTGATTCAAGCAATGGTTTAACATATGACGGTGGAATATAGCTCAGGCATGCCAACATTGATTCAAGCAATGGTTTAACATATGACGGTGGAATATAGCTCAGGCATGCCAACATTGATTCAAGCAATGGTTTAACATATGACGGTGGAATATAGCTCAGGCATGCCAACATTGATGCAAGCAATGGTTTAACATATGACGGTGGAATATAGCTCAGGCATGCCAACATTGATGCAAGCAATGGTTTAACATATGACGGTGGAATATAGCTCAGGCATGCCAACATTGATTCAAGCAATGGTTTAACATATGACGGTGGAATATAGCTCAGGCATGCCAACATTGATTCAAGCAATGGTTTAACATATGACGGTGGAATATAGCTCAGGCATGCCAACATTGATTCAAGCAATGGTTTAACATATGACGGTGGAATATAGCTCAGGCATGCCAACATTGATTTGTTCAAGCAATGGTTTAACATATGACGGTGGAATATAGCTCAGGCATGCCAACATTGATTCAAGCAATGGTTTAACATATGACGGTGGAATATAGCTCAGGCATGCCAACATTGATGCAAGCAATGGTTTAACATATGACGGTGGAATATAGCTCAGGCATGCCAACATTGATTCAAGCAATGGTTTAACATATGACGGTGGAATATAGCTCAGGCATGCCAGCATTGATTCAAGCAATGGTTTAACATATGACGGTGGAATATAGCTCAGGCATGCTAACATTGATTCAAGCAATGGTTTAACATATGCCAACATTGATTCAAGCAATGGTTTAACATATGCCAACATTGATTCAAGCAATGGTTTAACATATGCCAACATTGATTCAAGCAATGGTTTAACATATGCCAACATTGATTCAAGCAATGGTTTAACATATGCCAACATTGATTCAA